>JASEVX010000001.1:13383639-13453790 GCA_031761405.1 Serripes groenlandicus
TTGTGATCTAATAACTATAGCGACGGGGTAGTGGTAAGAGTGTCCGCCTCGACACTGGTTGTGATCTAATAACTATAGCGACGGGGTAGTGGTAAGAGTGTCCGCCTCGACACTGGTTGTGATATAATAACTATAGCGACGGGGTAGTGGTAAGAGTGTCCGCCTCGACACTGGTTGTGATATAATAACTATAGCGATGGGGTACTGGTAAGAGTGTTCGCCTCGAACTGGTTGTGATATAATAACTATGGCGATGGGGTACTGGTAAGAGTGTTCGCCTCGAACTGGTTGTGATGTAATATCTATTGCGATGGGGTACTGGTAAGGTTGTCCGCCTCGACACTGGTTGTGATATAATAACTATAACGATGGGGTAGTGGTAAGAGTGTCCACCTCGACACTGGTTGTGATCTAATAACTATAGCGATGGGGTAGTGGTAAGAGTGTCCACCTCGACACTGGTTGTGATCTAATAACTATAGCGACGGGGTAGTGGTTAGAGTGTCCGCCTCGTTACGATATGGAAGATGTCACATGAAATATCTGTTTTCATGAAAGTTTATTTTCGCATTAACGTTACTAATGTTACAAGTAAATTAATATTTTCCCACAATGTTTTCATTATTTGCCTACTGTATTGAAATGTGTATTTCTTTCGACGTTTAGCATAAGCCATTGTGACAAGCGTCATTCGTCTTCCACCAATGGGCTACCGGTCTATATGGAAAAGCAGCCAGTTGCTTGGAAAGAATGTTGTATGAAGTACTGGTGTGAGTATGCCAAGAAACATATGAGAAGGTGAACTGGCCGCAGTGATATGACTGAAAAGTTGTTGAAAGCGGCGTTAAACCCCAATCAATCAATGTAATGCGTCTATACGTTGGAAAGGGGTAACACCATTTATCAGGTGAACCCTACCTAGAATACTGAAATGAGTCAATTATTAACAGACGATGTATGATGATTTTGCAGCAGATTACATTTGAAAACATTGTAACGTAAGATGAAATTTCTTATTATGAAACATTTCTCCATTTTCCACAATGCTTCAACGTTATACTTTAATATATAGAGATATGTTAAAACCGTGTGGAAAAGGATTCATATCTCGACAGACTGTCACTTATATTTGAAAATCTCATTAACGGAATACCAGGTACATGTAACTGCCCATTTTACATCTATAAAAACTTACTAATTGCTCAATAGCATTTACATATATCAATCTATTGATCCCTTGGTATGGAAAGAAGTGAAAAATAAATGAATAAAGAGTACTACAATTCATATGGTTGAAGGGACAAAATGCTCTGATTGAGCAAACGATTTTTTCGTTTTACTTTAAAATTTGTTTAACATACACTTTGCACAGATACCTGACTGATTCAAATCATTTCATAGAAAGATTGCGGTCTGGTCTACCGAAATAGTCCGAAAGAAACCCAATCTCTTTTTTACTTGAAACGTGTGTATATCTAACTGACTACATTGTGAGTGTGTACTGTTTGAATTATTTACTTTGCTCAAAGAAATAGAGGGGATAGAGTGTACCAAACTGGTTATTGTTATGACGGGTTGTTAAAATGGTCATCCCTTATAAAAGATAAATTGCCCTCTTTTGTATTAAACCTTGTCTTAAAGTTGATATGTAACCCTTTCCAGTAATATACATTGTACATGTACCAACTGACTAACTGGATAAAAGTGTTATAAATGCGACAACTTGTTGATTTACATTTAAATACAGAAGGTATTTATTTAGTAGTCTCTGATCTAGATACGAGGGACTTCGAATGTAAACCCTAGCTCTTTTCGAACATTTGGTTCTTTGACTTGCTCCGTGTTTATCACCAATACCCGCGAGGACTTACTTCCTGGAAATGGCAATTAATTGATCTCTAGATGAGTATGAGACACTTTAAAGCATCTTAGACATTTCCAGTATCTGGACCTCTAAGTTGTCCGAGCTGTAAAACACTGAACCACCGAGCCACTCAAAACAGTGATGTTTTACCAGAAATACGGTCTTACATGGTATGGTGCACACATTTATAATGATATTATCTCCTTGCAAGGTATTTATAATTCCCTCTATATCAAGTGTTTCATTTATTGATTGATTGATGGATTGATTGATTAATCAGCATTTAATTCAATTTCAACTGTATTTCAGCTATATAACGGCTTGAGGTACAAGGTAGAGCCGGCCACCAGCTATGTTTCAGGTAAAAGCGCCCAACATTGACACATTTTATGTAGCCGACTACTTTTGAAAAGAGTGTCGAAATATAAGAAATATGTTCATATTGAGCATTATCTACTTGATTCCACAATGTGTTTTTATCTCTCTAACAAAATTTACACTTTTCAAGGCGTAATACTTTGTGTCACCCAAGCGTACCATAAGTTTGTGAATACATCGGATTGTGATTAGGGTGCTTTGGTACACGACTGGCTTGTCTGAATCTACACTGTACGCACATACAGTTTTTAAGTTATTGTGACTATACTGCAATACCAAACGTGAATAAAAACACTGAGAGCCCTCTTGCACTGTCGTTAGACACAAAAGGAAACATGCTGTCAATTCATTTGTACTTTACTACCACAATTAATAAGCAGCTATTGTACCTCTGGTGCGAAAGATACAAAGCCGTGAGCTTGTTATAGCACTGTGGTTAGACACCCGACAAGTAATGTGTTCAATGAAAGTGTACGTTAAATAACGTTAGCCTATTCACTATTTCATTAACGGCTATTGCACCGCTAGGGCGAATCGTACGAAACCGTGAACTGCATGCACGATATAAAGCTTTTTCACTGAACGTAAGACAGCTATGTCTTTGCCCCCACCATCGATTCATAAAGTAGGGTTTTATCTACACGTTTGCTACACAAATATTCTTCGAGAACAAAGAACATTTAGACAATGATAAATACGTTAACAGTTTAAATATTGTTGGGGCGGGATTAATCTTTTCAGGAGTATTTGAGCGTAGCTCTGCAAAAACCAACCGCAATGACTTTTCGACTGGCGTAGATCCAGACCAGGCAGCGCATCCTCGCAGTCTGTTCTATGTATGCACCGTTCCCCAAGTAGTCATAGATAGTTTCAATGAACTTCTTAAAAGTAGTATCCATTTGAATCCATTAGCATTGATGCACAAGCATGGTAGTTTTTATACACGTGTAATAAGGTCGATTTTTGCAATGAACCGCTCTTTTGAATCTCAATTCCCCATTAGATTGTGAAGACTTTTCCCGCAGTGACACACTACCAAAACGTACTCATATGTAAATTGCCATTAAACATGCATCATATGTAAACGGCCATTAAACATGCATTCTCAATGCCTCCAATATCGGTAAAGCATGTATGTGTTGTTGCTCTATCAGCCTCTCTGAAGTCGGCACTCTGTATCAACACTGTACAGCGGGGTGGACAATGTTATCCGGCTTTCAAGTTTCTCCATCTTACTTACGGTACCAGATGACATGTGTAAACCAGGTTAAACTTTGATTGTTGGTGTGGTGTTTCACGCCAGTTACACAACTGTTTTCAGTTACATCACGGTGTTTCACGCCAGTTACACGACTTTTTCCAGTTACATCACGGTGTTTCAAGTGTTATTTTCCAGGAGTATTGATTCATTCATCCTGACACCAGTGAGTCAGTCATAATGCTAACCCTTTAATCCAGAATAAGAAGGAGGGAAACGCCATTACTCCAAATGCTTAAAGTATTTCAGGTATGATTGATGAAGAAATAATGAAAACATTGCAGAGTGTTCAGTAGAGTCTCAAACTTCTATCAGTTTGAATCGTAAAACACTAACTGTGACGGAAACCTCTGCCGCTTGCCTCTACTAGAAATTCCGAACCGTGTTAACCTCTCCCTTATACAACAAATCGGCGGCAGACTACTTTGAAATCATTTAATTATAGATGTTCGTATCTGTTTAAATGAATATAATTACTGAATAGAGTTGAAAACAGTGTATACGACGAATTGAGAAATTGCTCATTGCTCCATTTGCACCAATTTATTTCAATCGTCGTCTCCTGCAAAAGCGTCAAAATACGTCTATATGTGTTAAACATGTCACACTTTGTTACATTGTTGGTATGGTGTTTCACGCCGGTTTTAGCAATATTTCAGTTACATGAAAGTATTTCCAGTGTTTTGGTCCCTTTATCCTGACACCATCGAGTCAGTTACATGACAGTATTTCCAGTGTTTAGGCACCTTTATCCTGACAGCATCTAGTCAGTTACATGACAGTATTTCCAGTTTTATGCCCTTTTATCCTGACACCATCGAGTTAGTTACATGACAGTATTTCCAGTGTTTAGGCCCCTTTATCCTGACAGCATCGAGTCAGTTACATGACAGCATTTCCAGTGCTTTGGTCCCTTTATCCTGACACAATCGAGTCAGTTGCATGACAGTATTTCCAGTTCTTTCGTCCCTTTATCCTGACACCATCGAGTCAGTTACATGACAGTATTTCCAGTGCATTGGTCCCTTTATCCTGACACAATCGAGTCAGTTACATGACAGTATTTCTAGTGTTTTGGTCCCTTTATCCTGACAACATCGAGTCAGTTACATGACAGTATTTCCAGTGTTTAGGCCCTGTTATCCTGACAGCATCGAGTCAGTTACATGACAGTATTTCCACTGTTTTGGTCCCTTTATCCTGACACCATCGAGTCAGTTACATGACAGTATTTCCACTGTTTTGGTCCCTTTATCCTGACACCATCGAGTCAGTTACATAACAGAATTTTCAGTGCTTTGTTCCCTTTATCCTGACACCATCGAGTCAGTTAAATGGCAGTATTTTCAGTGTTTTGGTCCCTTTATCCTGACACAATCGAGTCAGTTACATGACAGTATTTCCAGTGTTTTGGTCCCTTTATCCTGACACCATCGAGTCAATTACATGACAGTATTTCCAGTGTTTTTGTCCCTATATCCTGACACCATCGAGTCAGTTACATGACAGTATTTCCAGTGCTTTGGTCCGTTTATCCTCACACCATCGAGTCAGTTACATGACAGTATTTCTAGTGTTTAGGCCCTGTTATCCTGACAGCATCGAGTCAGTTACATGACAATATTTCCTTTTTGTTGGTCCCTTTATCCTGACACCATCGAGTCAGTTACTTGACAGTATTTTCAGTGTTTTGGTCCCTTTATCCTGACATCATCGAGTCAGTTACATGACAGAATTTTCAGTGTTTTGGTCCCTTTATCCTGACACAATCGAGTCAGTTACATGACAGTATTTCCAGTGTTTTGGTCCCTTTATCCTGACACCATCGAGTCAGTTACATGACAGTATTTCCAGTGTTTTGGTCCCTTTATCCTGACACCATCGAGTCAGTTACATGACAGTATTTTCAGTGTTTTGGTCCCTTTATCCTGACACCAGCGAGTCAGTTATAATGCTCATGCCACAATTAAGAGCGTAAAGGGAGAAGAATCTATTACTCCTATGTTAAAAGTCCTTCAGGTACGACTGATGAAGAAATAATAGAAAAAAATAGTTCGGATGGTACACAGTCGAGTCTTAAACTTTCATCAGGTAGTTTGCACCGTAAAACATGACAGGGGTCAACTCCCGTGGCTCCCAGCATCTTCAATAAAAATTGTGACGGAAACCTCTGCAGAAATTCCGAAAATGATGGGTAACCCTTTCCCTCATAACTCAAATCTGTAGCAGACAACTATGAACATATCTCATCAAAATGGTCAAGTATCTGTTTTGATGAGTGTAGTTACTGAATAGTGATGAGACAATGTAGCAAAATGCGAAATTGTTCATTGTGAGCAATGTTTCAAAAGGCATCTGTATGTCTTTTAGGGTTAGGAATACCAACCGTGTATAAAGCATATAATTACGAACAGAGAGCCACGTCACACGTTAAACGACCTTCGGGAATATACGACCAGAGAATATCCAGAGTTTCCTATATACGCATCCGCAAGACATTTTAAATGTATAAATACCTACATGGAGGTAATAGTGTGTCACTTTGCATAAACTAAACTTACATTGTTATCTTTGTTATTGTTTATTTTGCGATCAAGAATAAGGTGACTGACAATATTATTTTTTTAAACTGGATACAGCGTTGAACAAGAATGCATACTTACGAGAAATAAGACCATCAATGTGTTAATAACGATCAAAACATATAATTGAACGTGTAGACACTTTGACTTAAAAATAACGATTTGTACGTAAACTATCACATACAAACTCACTGTATAAAGTGTCGTCCAGTCATTTAAACCTGTTCCTACGTGTAGACGCATGTTGACGCAACTGTAGCAGATGACTTTTAAAACGTTGTGAGGAAAAGGAGGAACCGCCAATAATCAACAATCTCTCCTTTTACCACAATGTTTTTATTTTTATTCAATAATAAAACGTCAATTGGCTGAACAGTTTAAAAGTATTGCGTAGATGATTTCAACGTCGTCTTCTGCATATTTCTTTTATGAGGCAAAGGTTTAAGGCATCTTAACAAATGAGACTTAACACTATCATCTCGCTTTGCAGCATTCATACAATAACGAGGATTGTCGCTTGCACAGCGACAAGTTATATTCACAATTGCAAATGTACCGCAAGTTGTTCGTTTTGTTGTGGTTCCTTCTGGCCATTTTTCCTAATACCAGCGAATCAGTTGTAATAGTAACCCCACAATCCTGACTCAACACAATCATCTCGCTCTGTGGCATGCATATATTTTACGAGGACTGTTTCTTGCACAGCGACAAGTTATACTCTCAATGAGAATATTCACAATTGCAAATGTACCGCAATTTGTTTGTTTTGTGTTTTTGTATTGGCAAGGAGTTTAACGTTATGTTCCACACTGTTTCAGCTATATCACGGCATGTTAGTGGTAACTTTAGCTCTAGTTATCCTGATAACGGCGATTCAGTCGTAATACTAACCCCACAAACCAGACTCAACACAATCATCTCGCTCTGTGGCATGCATATATTTTACGAGGACTGTTTCTTGCACAGCGACAAGTTATATTCTCAATGAGAATATTCACAATTGAAAATGTGCAAGTTGTTTGTGATTTGTGTTGGCTAGAGTTTAACGTCATGTTCCACAATTGTGCAGGTCTATCACGGCGTGGCAGTGGTAACTTTAGTTACAAGTACTACTGGTCTATATATCCTGATACCGGTGGGTAGGTGGTAACTTTAGTTACAAGTACTACTGGTCTATATATCCTGATACCGGTGGGTAAGTGGTAACTTTAGTTACAAGTACTACTGGTCTATATATCCTGATACCTGGGAGTCAGTGGTAACTTTAGATACAAGTTATACTGGTCTATATATCCTGATACCGGCGAGTCAGTGGTAACTTTAGATACAAGTACTACTGGTATATATATACTGATATCGGTGAGTCAGTGGTAACTTTAGTTACAAGTACTACTGATCTATATATCCTGATACCGGGGAGTCAGTGGTAACTTTAGATACAAGTACTACTGGTCTATATATACTGATATCGGTGAGTCAGTTGTAACTTCAGTTACAAGTGCTACTGGTCTATATATCCTGATACCGGCGAGTCAGTGGTAACTTTAGATACAAGTACTACTGGTCTATATCTACTGATATCGGTGAGTCAGTGGTAACTTTAGTTACAAGTACTACTGGTCTATATATCCATATACCGGTGAGTTAGTGGTAACTTTAGTTACAAGTACTACTGGTCTATTTATCCTGATACCGGTGAGTCAGTGGTAACTTTAGTTACAAGTACTACAGGTCTATTTATCCTGATACCGGTGAGTCAGTGGTAACTTTAGTTACAAGTACTTCAGATCTATTTATCCTGATACCGCTAAGTCAGTGGTAACGTTAGTTACAAGTACTACTGGTATATTTATCCTGATACCGGCGTGTCAGTGGTAACTTTAGTTACAAGTACTACTGGTCTATTTATCCTGATACCGGTGAGTCAGTGGTAACTTTAGTTACAAGTACTACTGGTCTATACAATTTAAACCAGCGACTTCACAGGAATTCAAAATAGTTTGACGTCTCAGATTAGATTTACGCTAAATCCATTAATGCATATTCAGTTTCATAGTGCTTTTATAAATACTCAAATGTTAATCTTTAAATATCAGCCGAATCACGAGGAAACCAGCATTGTATCGTCCCGGATACGCATAAGCATGCCGCGCAGGCTAACCAGGACATACGATTTTCGACTCCTGTGGATGTTCTGTTTCAGGAATCATTACTCTATACCTCTAGCTCCCTGAGACGGAATAGGTCGGCCCGGATTAGCCTGCGCGGACTGATCGGACTGAATTTGGTCGATACACTACGCAGAGTCCATCATGATGCTTTTCTCGACGGACGGCTCATATTAAGGAAAGTTTGAGCCATTAGAACTGATGCAACACTGTTTACGAAATGACATCGGTTGCAAGAAATAGTTCGACTTAAACGATATATTCGAGATTTCCCATCTTCGAGTTATCGCTAGTCTACTATAGTGCCTCTACAGACGTATCATGCTTTCTAAACCGTAAGACTGATTTATTGATTGATTGTTTGGTGTTCGATACTGAAGATATATTTATCCTGACACCAACTAGTCAGTCGTAATGCTAATCCTGCAATCCTGAGCGCCAGGGAGGGAAGCCATTACTACCATGTTTAAAGTCTTTGGTATGACCTGACCGGGAATCGCACCCGAGACCTCTCGCGACCGCCTTAAAACTGAACGAGGGCTTATACGTATCTATATCTTTGCTCGTCTATATTGTGTCAGATGGGTAAATAGCTTAATTTTTACGAAAGTTTTCAACTTTATTCAACTATCATTTTACTTAATACCGTATTCTTACACTTTTTCCAAGGTGTTTTCACAGACATCTGCTGCAGATTTGTTGTATGTTGGAAAGGGTTAACGTACACCGATATAATAACGTCACATTTCGCCTGTTTCGTCTTTACCCGTTCCCACATACAACAAATATGCAGGAGACGACTTCGAAAACATGTAGGCAAAATGGTGGTACATGTCAATAAATGGAAGTATACTTATCTAAATGATGTGAAAGCATTGCGGCTGAAACAGAAAGTGTTCGTTTTGAATAATATCTTTTTTTGTTACAAAGTTTTCAAAGGTCGTCTGCGGCATGTATAACAGTGTCTACCGGGAGAACGTTTAAGGTTGTTCTGACGTAAACAAAGTATCAGGTTACGCTTTGATCCCAAGATATACGTACGAGCAGTGGATTATATTTCTTATTTGTGTCAGGGCAGACTTAATCTATTTACATTTTACGACATGAGCGTTTACCGTTTAACCCTTTCCCACATCCGTCTAATCTGAAACAGAAAACTTTAAAAACGATCTAGGAAACCCCCCGAAATATCGAAATATCGAAATAAAAATTAATAATTGAAAAGAGTTGAAAACATTGTGTTAAAAAGAGAAAAATACTCATGATGAGCAGTAATGGTCCGTTCACAAGGAATATAGACTGCACAAGAAACATGATAACAATTGCCCAACGTGCGACTGGTAGATGAAAAACCTGGCTATGTTGTGGGTACTCAAAATAATCCTCCAAGTGAGAACTAACAACATAGAGTTTAGTTGAGGCCTAAACAAATATAGGTGGGAAAAGGACCAGTTTATTCCTCCCTATCTAGTACTCTGAAACTAATATTGTCTATTTCAAAAGGTATTGAAAAATACACACAACACGGATTATCAAGAGTACATTCATTTAAATAATCTATAGATAACATTTAAGAGTTTATAAAGTCTACATGACTCATCACTGTATTGGCCTGGAGTTTAAGAATTATGGAAGGATAGGTTGAATAGATTTAAAGCTAGAGCTATTGTACTTTCTTCTAAATACCATAATGATTAGCTATCAAGTAGTGCCGATCTTGTACATGACGAAATTGCAAAAGGTTAATGCAGACCCTCATATTCTAAACGCTCTTTCATGTATTTGTCACATGCTTACACACACAGAAAATATATACGTGTTTGGCCATTTAATCGTGTCATAGACTTCACAAAATCAGTTCCAGCAGTCAAAGTGTCATGAAATACCAAGGATTTTAAAGACCGTGTGCATACAGAAGATGGTGTGAACTTGCAATGTTCTATTAGACTCATTTTGACTAAACAAACTAAGCCAGAAACACGTTAGGTGAAATGGCCACCGTAATCTAACTGCTCTTCCGCTGAAAACGGCTATGAGCCTATTGTTTTGACTTTTGTACAATATGTTCATATACATTAAGAATGCGACGTGTTGTCATATAATTTGCAAAGTGACCCTTGCTCAACCCTTTCCCACGTGAAGACGCACTTTGACTCATTTGATGCAGACTTGAAAACAGTTTGACAAAATGAGAGATGGATCACAATAAGCGATTTCTTATGTTGTCATGTTGATTGCAAATCTATTCAATAATTATTCTTTAATTGGTATATATTTTCCATAGTTTTGGCTATTTGTTTTTATAGTTACATTCACACATTATTTTTTTGTCGCGCTTTGTTCAACTTTATTCAATAATTATTCTTTCATTGATATACATTTTCCATAGATCTGCCTTTTTGTTTTCAAAGTCATTATGAGCAATGCATCGTTTTGTCACGTTGTTTTCAACTTTATACAACAATTGAACATTATTTATATGACATTTTCCATATCATTTCCATAATTTTTCCAACTTTTGGTAAACGTGAACTAGATATACAGTCTTAGTCAACCACCCAATGGAGAATCAAAATATTGCTGCTTAATACAAGTCAAATAAAGAACAAAAAGATGTAGTGGGTACATTTTCAAGTGGCTGCTTAATACAAGTCAAATAAAGAACACAAAGATGTTGTTGGTACATTTTCAAGTGGCTGCTTAATACAAGTCAAATAAAGAACACAAAGATGTAGTGGGTACATTTTCAAGTGGCTGCCTAATACAAGTCAAATAAAGAACAAAAAGATGTTGTTGGTACATTTTCAAGTGGCTGCTTAATACAAGTCAAATACAGAACACAAAGATGTAGTGGGTACATTTTCAAGTGGCTGCTTAATACAAGTCAAATACAGAACACAAAGATGTAGTGGGTACATTTTCAAGTGGCTGCTTAATACAAGTCAAATACAGAACACAAAGATGTTGTTGGTACATTTTCAAGTGGCTGCCTAATACAAGTCAAATAAAGAACACAAAGATGTAGTGGGTATATTTTCAAGTGGCTGCTTAATACAAGTCAAATAAAGAACACAAATATGTTGTTGGTACATTTTCAAGTGGCTGCTTAATACAAGTCAAATAAAGAACGCAAAGATGTTGTTGGTACATTTTCAAGTGGCCGCTTAATACACGTCAAATACAGAACACAAAGATGTAGTGGGTACATTTTCAAGTGGCTGCTTAATACAAGTCAAATAAAGAACACAAAGATGTTGTTGGTACATTTTCAAGTGGCTGCTTAATACAAGTCAAATACAGAACACAAAGATGTTGTTGGTACATTTTCAAGTGGCTGCCTAATACAAGTCAAATAAAGAACAAAAGATATTGGGTGTAAATTATCAAGTGGCTGCTTTAAAAAAGACAAGAAAATCATTGATTCTTTGAGTTAATGCAAAAGGATAAAAGTCGAAGTATTTGAGGGATCCATCGATTTTCGTAGAACATTAAAACTTCGTGATTATCATAAGTTGATGAAGTCATTAATCTAAACCCTGTTCTCCGATTCAGCTATTGGGAGCTGTACTAACAGTCAATTGAGAGGGTTTTAAATATTTCTGATGTCAACAGTTTCATTTAGTTCTCGGCAGCGTACTTCTTAAATGCTTAGGGTCACGAACTTAGGAGACAACAGTAAATGTTTATCAAGCTTTGTAATTCATGCATGCTTAAATGTTGTTTATGAAAAGCAACGAGTAATAGGAAATGCTGCAACGTTGTTGTCAAAAGACAGATACGTTCAAGAGATAGCTTCGAATAATCATATGTTAGACCTATATTTCTTTGCATTCATTCCGAGGCGATCAGTTCACCTAACCATGTGTTTCTTACAACAGTACTCAACACAGTAATTTGTCCAAGCACCGGGTGCTTTGATTATTATTATCTCCTGCCCAATCGATGGTGGAGAAATGAAGAAATGACGTTTGTCTCTTTGGCTTTTGTCGGACGTGGGAGTGAATTTTAGCCTAGCTGGAATTCATACTCACAATAAACAGATTGACAGCCCGCTACTGACAGAGCTACCGGGGTTCAGTTTGTTACCCATAATCATTGATAAGTGTTTAGTCGACATAATAAACTATTAACAAAACCTTATTCAAAACGGCGTTAAAATCCAAAAGAATAAACACAAAGTTATCAATAGATCCGTACCATTACCTTGCAATCTGTGAACAAAGAAATAAAGTTTTGAATAGTATCGGAATATGCATCTAAACTAACAGTTGTATAAAAGTTGAGCCTGTCATAAAGTTGGCATTTCTAACCTGCGTAGGTTCAGATCACTTTGGTCATCTGCAAAGTTCAATCTGAATCCTCAAAGTTGGACCGAACTTTCTAACGGACCTATGTAAGTACCATATTAACAGTGAAACTCACTGCGTTGCTTAAAAGGCTGAACTGGACTTATACTTTTCACAAAAATCAACGTGTACCTTTACCCATGGGAGTGTTCCTATCGTATGATATTCATATATACTTTATAATTAACCCTTTTACACATTCAGACGCTTCTTTGTCGCGGCGCAGAAGAGCGTAGTCAATACTGAATACGAGTCAATTCTGGACCATGGCGTTACGCAATCGAAAGGGTGGCAACCCACATTATTACTGTAAAGAAATATCTGTAATATGTTTGTAAAAACAACATTCATGAATCAATAAATTGTATTAACTGATTTAAGAAACAACAAGATGCATATTACCTATGTCCTCTACCTTTATTACAAATCTTTAGACACATTTACTTTGTATTTAATAGCTTTTCCCAAACTTCTTAGGCTTCGCTTTTTTTAATAGTTTGATTAATGACCCTTACGATTCATCAAAGCAACGCTTTTTAATTGTTTGGTTTAAGGCCCCAACAGTCGGGGATTGTTTGCCTATTTGCCAGGGTTCGGTTTGTCACGAAGGAATCTTTGATAAGTGTTCTGACAGAACTACCGGGTTTCGGCTTGAAACCCAGGAATCATTGATAAGTGTTCTGATAGAGCTACCGGGGTTCGGTTTGTCACACAGGATCATTGATAAGTGTTCTGACAGAACTACCGGGGTTCGGTTTGTCACGAAGGAATCATTGATAAGTGTTCTGACAGAACTACAGGGGTTCGGTTTGTCCCGAAGGAATCATTGATAAGTGTTCGGACAGAGCTACCGGGGTTCGGTTTGTTACCAAGGAACCATTGATAGGTGTTTTGACAAACTACCGGGGATCGGTTTGTTACCAAGGAACCACTGATAAGTGTTCTGACAGAACTATCGGCGTTCGGTTTGTCACCCAGGAATATTGATAAGTGTTCTGACAGAACTACCGGGGCTCGGTTTGTCACGAAGGAATCATTGATTAGTGTTCTGACAGAACTACCGGGGCTCGGTTTTTCACCCAGGAATCATTGATAAGTGTTTTGACAGAACTACCGGTGTTCAGTTTGTCACCCAGGAATCATTGATAAGTGTTCTGACAGAACTACCGGGGTTCGGTTTGTCACCCATGAATCATTGATAAGTGTTCTGACAGAACTACCTTGGTTCGGTTTGTCACCCAGGAATCATTGATAAGTGTTCTGACAGAACTACCGGGGTTCGGTTTTTTACCCAGGAACCATTAATAAGTGTTCTGACAGAACTACCGGGGTTCGGTTTGTCACCCAGGATCATTGATACATGCTTTGACAGAACTACCGGGGTTCGGTTTGTCACCCAGGAATCATTGATAAGTGTTCTCACAGGACAACCGGGGTTCGGTTTGTCACCCAGGATCATTGATAAGTGTTCTGACAGAAATAACAGGGTTCGGTTTGTCACCCAGGAATCATTGATAAGTGTTCCGACAGAGCTACCGGGGTTCGGTTTGTCACGAATGAATCATTGATAAGTGTTCTGACAGAGCTATCGGGGTTCGGTTTGTCACGAAGGAATCATTAATAAGTGTTCTGACAGAACTACCGGGGCCCTGTTTGTCACCCAGGATCATTGATAAGTGTTCTGACAGAACTACCGGGGTTCAGTTTGTCACGAAGGAATCATTGATAAGTGTTCTGACAGAACTACCCGGGATAGGTTTGTTACCAAGGAACCATTGATAAGTGTTCTGACAGAACTATCGGCGTTCGGTTTGTCACCAAGGATCATTGATAAGTGTTCGGACAGAACTACCGGGGCTCGGTTTGTTACCAAGGAATCATTGATAAGTGTTCCGACAAAACTACCGATGTTCGGATGTTCGGTTTGTTACCAAGGAACCATTGATAAGTGTTCTGACAGAACTATCGGCGTTCGGTTTGTCACCCAGGATCATTGATAAGTGTTCTGACAGAACTACCGGGGCTCGGTTTGTCACGAAGGAATCATTGATAATTGTTCTGACAGAACTACAGGGGTTCGGTTTGTCACGAAGGATTCATTGATTAGTGTTCTGACAGAACTACCGGGGTTCGGTTCTTCACCCAGTAATCATTGATAAGTGTTCTGACAGAACTACTGGGGTTCGGTTTGTCACCCAGAATCATTGATAAGTGTTCTGACAGAACTACCGGGGTTCGGTTTGTCACCCAGGAATCATTGATAAGTGTTCCGACAGAGCTACCGGGGTTCGGTTTGTCACGAATGAATCATTGATAAGTGTTCTGACAGAGCTACCGGGGTTCGGTTTGTCACGAAGGAATCATTAATAAGTGTTCTGACAGAACTACCGGGGCCCTGTTTGTCACCCAGGATCATTGATAAGTGTTCTGACAGAACTACCGGGGTTCAGTTTGTCACGAAGGAATCATTGATAAGTGTTCTTACAGAACTACCCGGGATAGGTTTGTTACCAAGGAACCATTGATAAGTGTTCTGACAGAACTATCGGCGTTCGGTTTGTCACCGAGGATCATTGATAAGTGTTCGGACAGAACTACCGGGGCTCGGTTTGTTACCAAGGAATCATTGATAAGTGTTCCGACAAAACTACCGATGTTCGGTTTGTTACCAAGGAACCATTGATAAGTGTTCTGACAGAACTATCGGCGTTCGGTTTGTCACCCAGGATCATTGATAAGTGTTCTGACAGAACTACCGGGGCTCGGTTTGTCACGAAGGAATCATTGATAATTGTTCTGACAGAACTACAGGGGTTCGGTTTGTCACGAAGGAATCATTGATTAGTGTTCTGACAGAACTACCGGGGTTCGGTTCTTCACCCAGTAATCATTGATAAGTGTTCTGACAGAACTACTGGGGTTCGGTTTGTCACCCAGGAATCATTGATAAGTCTTCTCATAGAGCTACCGGGGTTCGGTTTGTCACCCAGGATCATTGATAAGTGTTTAGACAGAACTACCGGGGTTCAGTTTGTCACGAAGGAATCATTGATAAGTGTTCTGACAGAACTACTGGGGTTCGGTTTGTCACCCAGGAATCATTGATAAGTGTTCTCACAGAACTACCGGGGCTCGGTTTTTCACCCAGTAATCATTGATAAGTGTTCTGACAGAACTACCGGGGTTCGGTTTGTCACCCAGGAATCATTGATAAGTCTTCTCATAGAGCTACCGGGGTTCGGTTTGTCACCCAGGATCATTGATAAGTGTTTAGACAGAACTACCGGGGTTCAGTTTGTCACGAAGGAATCATTGATAAGTGTTCTGACAGAACTACTGGGGTTCGGTTTGTCACCCAGGAATCATTGATAAGTGTTCTCACAGAATTACCGGGGTTCGATTTGTCACCCAGGATCATTGATAAGTGTTCGGACAGAGCTACCGGGGTTCGGTTTGTCACGAACGAATCATTGATAAGTGTTCTGACAGTACTACCGGCGTTCGGTTTGTCACCCAGGATCATTGATAAGTGTTCCGACAGAACTACCGGGGTTCGGTTTGTCACCCAGGAATCATTGATAAGTGTTCTGACAGAGCTACCGGGGTTCGGTTTGTCACGAAGGAATTATTGAGAAGTGTTCTGACAGAACTACCGCGGTTCAGTTTATCACCCAGGAACTATCATTGATAAGTGTTCTGACAGAGCTACCGGGGTTCGGTTTGTCACGAAGGAATCATTAATAAGTGTTCTGACAGAAATACCGGGGTTCGGTTTGTCACGAAGGAATCATTGATAAGTGTTCTGACAGAGCTACCGGGGTTCGGTTTGTCATGAAGGAATCATTGATAAGTGTTCTGACAGAACTACCGGGGCTCGGTTTGTCACGAAGGAATCATTGTTAAGTGTTCTGACAGAACTACCGGGGCCCTGTTTGTCACCCAGGATCATTGATAAGTGTTCTGACAGAACTACCGAGGTTCAGTTCGTCACGAAGGAATCATTGTTAAGTGTTCTGACAGAACTACCGGGGCCCTGTTTGTCACCCAGGATCATTGATAAGTGTTCTGACAGAACTAGCGGGGTTCAGTTTGTCACGAAGGAATAATTGATAAGTGTTCTGACAGAACTACCGGGGCTCGGTTTGTCATCCAGGATCATTGATAAGTGTTCTGACAGAGCTACCGGGGTTCGGTTTGTCACGAAGGAATCATTGATAAGTGTTCTGACAGAGCTACCGTAGTTCGGTTTGTCACGAAGGAATCATTGATAAGTGTTCTGACAGAGCAACCGTAGTTTGGTTTGTCACGAAAGAATCATTGATAAGTGTTCTGACAGAGCTACCGTAGTTCGGTTTGTCACGAAGGAATCATTGATAAGTGTTCTGACAGAGCTACCGTAGTTCGGTTTGTCACGAAGGAATCATTGATAAGTGTTCTGACAGAGCTACCGTAGTTCGGTTTGTCACGAAGGAATCATTGATAAGTGTTCTGACAGTGCTACCGTAGTTCAGTTTGTCACGAAGGAATCATTGATAAGTGTTCTGACAGAACAACCGTAGTTTGGTTTGTCACGAAAGAATCATTGATAAGTGTTCTGACAGAGCTACCGTAGTTCAGTTTGTCACGAAGGAATCATTGATAAGTGTTCTGACAGAGCTACCGTAGTTCAGTTTGTCACGAAGGAATCATTGATAAGTGTTCTGATAGAGCTACCCTGGTTCGGTTTGTCACGAAGGAATCATTGATAAGTGTTCTGACAGAGCAACCGTAGTTTGGTTTGTCACGAAAGAATCATTGATAAGTGTTCTGACAGAGCAACGTAGTTCGGTTTGTCACGAAGGAATCATTGATACGTGTTCTGACAGAGCAACCGTAGTTTGGTTTGTCACGAAAGAATCATTGATAAGTGTTCTGACAGAGCTACCGTAGTTCGGTTTGTCACGAAGGAATCATTGATAAGTGTTCTGACAGAGCTACTGTAGTTCGGTTTGTCACGAAGGAATCATCGTTAAGTGTTCTGTCGCCGTGATATAACTATAAACAAAAACTGTTAAACGGCGTAAAACCACCAAAGGATAAACATAGAGCTATCAAAACCATACCATTACCTTGCACTCTGTGAACAAAGAAGTCACGTCTTGAATAGTATCGTAGTGTGCATCTCAATTTAATCATTGTATAAAGTTTATCCTGTCCACGGGAAAATAAACAAGTTGGCTTTTCTAACCAGCTTAAATTCAAATCACTTTGGCCATATCCTTAGTTTAACAGAATCTTCACACTTTGAACGAAATTGCTAACAAACCAATGTAAGTACTATTTGAAAAATGTAAACTTGAAACACGATGTGGGGATTCATAAGCTGATCTGAACCTAAACTATTCATAAACGTTTAACGCGTGTCTTTATCCATGGAGGGATTCATATTGTATTGTATACTTATATAAATCTACCTCGTGTCTTTTGTTCAACTATATATCTAAACCTTTCCAAAATACAGAAGCTTTACGACGCCTTTGCAGCAGTAAACTTTGTGGCAAGAGAAGAATATATTTATAAAGAGCGTATTCTCCTCTTGTTAGAAGGTTTTATACTTCATTAAATAGTTTATCTTTTATTTTTTGTGTTTTCCGGATTTTTTTTATAAATGTTTACAAAGTCGTGAACTGTCGATTGGTTCAATGTGATAAAGGGTTGATAAATGTATACTTTATATCCTGTTGGAATCCGATCAGATGTCTTTGTTCATTAACATTTACTGAATAATTAATATGTATATGTAGACCTGTTACCCTTTTAGTGTCATTCACATACACATTTAAGTTATACTCGTATTCGATTTTTGAAGGCACAGTGTCGCAGTGGTAGAGCGTCGGCCTCTCATACTGAAGATACCAGGTTCTGGAAATGTTTTCGCACGCACAAACGGTGCGAGTACTTGTTCAGTCTTTAGGAAGAATACTTAAAATAAGAATAAATAACACATCTGGCCCTGGCATTGCAATCAGTTTGTGTTTAACGCTTTTTATAGCATCGCTTTGTTTGTTACATGCATTACATTAGGCATACCTTATTGACAATATACATGTAAACATTATAAACATACAATAGTACAAAAGAAACAGAATATATAGGCAAACAGGTTTAGATTACACAAAAGCTATATCGCACAACCAGATAACTTGTTGAGATTATTTTAAATAATGAAAAATATATTAATAGTATGCATAGTACACAATTAACTTAAAATTCAATAACAATTTTCATTGTTTTGCATTTTGATAATAAAATGTGATAATGATCATGAAATGTACACATTTGTGTTAGATTCAGATTACAAATAACATTGTTAAATAGCTACGGTGCAGCTACAATTAAGACCAAAGAATCAATTTAAAGATCACATGTTAAGGTGGTGTATTTCAATCTGATAACCTAAATGACGTCAATACTTATTGATTTAAATTATTGGACATAAATTTGTGAATCATTATAAACTTGGTGAACAACGTGTATAGCTGTTAAAAAGTTGAATTCCTGATTGTTTGTAGAAGATTTGGATAATGAAGAATTTATCGACAGGATAAGTCATTGTAAGTTCGATTTTTATTTTGTTTTGTTTATTAAACTTTAACGATGCGCTCTTTTTATATAATTTTGTTTCGCTTGGAGCGAAGTTGTCTGTTTATATGTGAACGTAGTAAGTTGCCTGAAAAAATGTTATGTGAGATGAATCTGCAAGAAAGTCATTAAACACAAATAACATGAACTGGCCGCCGTGATATATTTAACTCCAATCAATAATTTACACTAAATGGAAAGTCGATAGAATATATGTTGGGCATATGGTTCAGATAATATTCCCTTACTTTTAACTGTACATTACTTGTATCTGATTTAAATTAAACTGAATCTTGTGAACTCAACTTTGACACTCATTTCATAACAACGAACATGTACATTTTAGCATGAATAGCATAAATATAATTTGTAAAATAATTGTAAATGCTATTTGTGGCAGTACCTCTAAGAAACGGTATTCGCCAGACATGGTCAATATGTGTAAATACAATAGGACTTTGGTCCCACTTTGATTTATGTTGGCAATGACGAGGTCCGTCGAGACTAGAATTTTGAGTTCGATTTCTGACTTGCTCATTGAAACTGTCCGAAAGAACTAATTTTCATAATTTGTCGACTATTCGTGTAGGTAACGTTTGCACTTCGTAAAGACTTTTAGAGAAACGGAAATATAATGATAGTATATATGTTACAGATGAATCGTTTCTGGGTAAAATAGGACAAACATTTGTTTCAGTTCGATCACATGATATTCGGCGAAGTCACAATGCACGTAAAATACCCAGTATTTCATTTAGATTCAGTACTCTTTTATGAATTTATAAGACATGATTTTTGTTTTGTTTTTAAAATTGTATTTAAATAGTGACAAAGTCAACGCAACGGCTGTCTCTTTATCATTGCTGGTACCCGGAAAGTCTCTAGACTATATATATACTGTATATAAAAACCAAGAAAACCAATATCTTGTCTTGTCTTGGTATCTAAAATAACACTGAATCTGTTAAACTCACGTGTGCACCACATTGGTAAACAACGAACACGTACATGTATGCATGACAGTCCGTTACCTGTGGTTTCCGGTTTTGATACGTACAGGTATGCATGACAGTTCGTAACTTAAGTTATCCAGTTCTAAAACGTGCATGTATGCATGACAGTTCGTAACCTGTGTACTCCGGTTTTAATACGTACATGTATGCATGACAGTTTGTAACTTAAGTTATCCAGTTCTAAAACGTGCATGTATGCATGACAGTTAGTAACCTGTGTACTCCGGTTTGAATACGTACATGTTTGCATGACAGTTTGTAACTTAAGTACTCCAGTTCTAAAACGTACATGTATGCATGACATTTCATAACCTAAGTACTTCAGTTCTAAAACGTGCATGTATGCATGACATTTTGTAACCTGTGTACTCCGGTTCTTTTACTGTATATTTGTCCTTCATCCTCTGAAAGTTGATCTCCCGTTTGAACTATTACCCTTGGTGGTATTGCGAACGATTCGGATGTTTCATCCTGTTTGCATTCGCAGGCATTTAGACTAGCCACATATACGTCTGTCACCAATAGACTAAATAATCTAAGTGGAATTACAGCAAGTTGCGCCGGGAGAATGAAAGAACGCTTAGCCCAAAACAAATTATCCAACCTTATTTCTGTCGGTAACATTGAGAGCTGTGATTAATGTGTTTTGAGTTCTTATCCCAGCTCGTCCTTGCACGACTAGTACCTGGCACCAATGGATGATAGCGTATATGGTGTGTTATGTATGAGTACGAGAAAGCATACACCCATAGTTTAGTAAATTTACTGCCGATGTGTAATAACGGATTGATAACTTTATTGATTAACTGATTGATAAATAATTGACCTAAAGTGTGTTTCATGGATTTTTCTAAAAACTCGTGTAAGCCGTCGAACAATGCCGCCATACTGAAATACCGAAAGGAAACAACAAAGCAACAAATGAGCGCGAATTAGGTCACCTAGATCTAAGTCAATTTGATTTTGAAAACTCTATTTAATCAACGAATCTACCATTTTTGCATGACATGATTTAGTGTTGTTCGTTTGGAGTACTGTAATAGACTGGCATCTATTGTTGTAACCTTGTTTATGTAAGATGTACATTTTGATTGAAATTTACGCTTATGCTGCCTTATCGCCATCTGACATTATGCATACGGCGGAACAACGTGCTAAAGTGCATGATGATTAAATCGATCCTATGAATTTATTTTAATTTATGTAGACACGCCTTTGTGTTATCTTTATGTGATGTGTATCAATCAGTTTGTACATATGTATTGCGAATTCTATATTTTTGTATATGCATTTCTCATTAGATATGTAAATACTTCTTAACGTGATGTGTACTGGTTATTATGTTTTGTACATTTCCCAATTCGTTATGTTTATACTTCCTTACGTGATGAGTACATATAAGTATGTTTTTGTTATCCCAATGTCATTACAATGTACGTGTACACTTCATTATGTTATATGCGTTTATTTATATGTAATGTGTGTACACGTATTTGTGGTATTGTAGTATGCATTCTGATATGCAAAAATAAAAGATATGATTATTCTGCTACTCCAGCTTAACTCAAGTGCAAAGCCCTAAATTGACTTAATGTTGAAGTTTGTCCCATTTTACTAAATCGCCGACTTCTTAACCCAGGTGAAGTGGAAAATTCTTGCCAATGTCCCGACTGTTACAGTTAATGGATTAGCAGGTTACCTGATTATTTGCAGTTCAGTAGAGTTGTGGCACCCGGCTGCCATGTCTAGCGGAAGTTGATTATGTTGGAAACCCAAACTTAAACGTAATTGTAACACGTTGCCGCTCTGATGACAAATCGCAAAGTTAAAGTACTATCTTAGACCTTATTTTAACTTCAAACTCTATATTGTTGGTAGTGAACTTCTTGTAGATACCCATACTATAGCAAGCCTATTGTTAAGGACTTTTGATCTTGTGCAAATTTTGCTTTTCCGGTAAAACTCTTCTTTATTTTCCCCAAGAATCATTTTCGAACTGGTATGATCATAGCTTGTGACACGCAGAAGATGCTCAGTGCTCCATAGCTCTATCATGGACGTTTTAGAACTACCCCAGTTGACCTGATATAGACGGCGTTTAACGCCTCATGTTAAAGACGACGTTCAAAAACATTATAGGAAAACACGATGTATTAAACTTAGTATCAAAATCATACCATGCAAAGCTTTAGACGTTTGCTACGTGTATGACCACATACACTTTCAAAGTACACACCTGTACACACAGGTACAATGTTGAGACGAAGCTATGAAGTTGTAATCAGAAACACTAATACTTAAATGGATAGAAATATTTCAAGCATTTGCATACACTATTTCAAAAGAGTTTGTTGAACATTTGTTTGACAATAATTAATAGAGACAAATATAATTTAAACATGTAGGTGGAAAAAAAAGGTTTGGTGAGGTTGTTTACCACACAAGATATTTATCTCTCTGATTCTGGCCACCAGGTGGGGGAGGGGGCAGCATTTTGGTGATTTAATGTGTGCCTAATGTCAGTGGAGCGATACTGTCCCCTTGGGCCTCTTGTTCTCAACAGTATTCAAACTAAGATACAACATTGGCGAAAAGGAGAATTGTCAAAATCTATGGGGAGGCTAGGTAAAGTTTGTCAATTATTGAGAAAATAAATATTGATACAACACTGTGACGTGGGATAAAAAAAGCACACAATTATTAACATACAATGTCTTAAATTAAGCATTATAAATCATTCCTTTAAGATAATTAAATGTTGGAAAACTGTTAGGCAAAGTACTACAGAACCCTGTGCGAAATGTTACATGTTGATTCTGTGTCTAATGAAATGTCAAATCAAATATGACCGAACACTGGTGTACATGTATTAGCAAAACATGCATAATCACCAAATGTGTGATCGTTGTTTACAAGAGACTGGCTCAAAATGTTACAGGGTCAAAGGGTTACAGTAGAGTTTTCCGACATATTACGAGCGTATTGCGTCATTATTGTAGTACTCACATAGATTATTGATATAAAGGATGTTACGATGATAAACAACACAATCAAGGTTGAAGCAAATGTTTACTTTGAAAATTATGCTACTCTCATACAGTATTGGAATATCCTTGCGATTATGAAAATACAGTTTTAGGCAAAAAAAAAGAAGAATGGACAGGAAAAATAATAATAATTTGAAGCCTTATAAATCTTTGCGAATTTCTTACGAATGGTTGCGAGTGCTGACTAATTTCTGCCGATCATTGCGAGTGTATAACAATCCATTATAAGAATTTCTTACGAATGTTGCAAGTGTACATGCGAGTGTTGCGAGTGCTTGCAAACACCTATGAATAAAGCGATTGCTCAATCGATTGCTATTGCGACTGCGTCTCTTCGTCACTTGTTCTCCAACCGCCGGACAATACACATCGAGTCAAGATAATCATGCCAAGAGGCGTCAAGAGGTGCTCCAATTCTTGCGAATATCTTACGAATGTTGCGAATGCCTTGCGAGCACTCCAAATACATTGCAATGATTAAGAATGTTTTACGAATACTAACGAGTATGTTGCTAACAAGTGATGAATATGCCTTTCTTGCGTATTTTTAGGAGCATGTTGCTAATATTCACGTCAATAAACGAATGATAGCGAGTGGTTAAGAACATTAAAATGCCTTGCGACCATATCCCTAGCTTTACGATTAATTGACGAGTGCTACTCACAAGGACAATCGCAAGGAATTCGGGACTGTGTGAGAGCACGATTAACGACAGCTAGATTGTGACTACCATACGGGGCATAGTGTTACTCTGTAACAATATTGTTACTCTGTAACAATAGTGCTACTATGTAACAATAGTGTTACTCTGTAACACTATGCTCCGTGTACGATGTAACATATTGCACTAACCACGCATGACGATATGGAACCTGTCTACAACATGCATTCTAAATGTTCTTATTGTATATATTAGGTATTCCATCTTCAAGTCTTGCGTAATTGTCAACCGGAACTTACATCTACCGAACAGATAAAATGGCAACACCAAAAACAGTTTTGAACACCTAGAGAATGACACAATCATTTAAACCATATGTTTCTGAATATTGAGTGTAACACTTTGCCTTGTGTAACGTAATGTCCCTGGAATAACCATTTACTCAATTTCGACATTTTACAGCAATAACACCTGCACACATTCGGCTTGAACAAGGACAACCACCAAACTAATACTTATTAGACAAAATGATAAAAATAATAAGCCATTGAAATTGTAAAAGCTAATATCAAACACCAGGTACACCTCTTCACAAGCTTACACATATTCATTTGAACTTAATATTTGCAGGACTAAAAACAGTGCCCCATTTTTAGTTAATTCTTACTAAGTTAAGGGTAATAACTCAGATGAAATAAGGTTTCGGCAAAAGCAAAATCCCAGATGCACATCTTCATATGCTGACAATCATTCGTTTAAAGTTGCTTGACCGTAACTCATAGCTCATCGTCATATGTCGTCCACTCTTTTATCTAGATTTATATACATATATTTCAAGAGCCATACCTCTGAAATGTTGCTTGTACGAAAAGAAATCACCAGTGCACAAATTCACACGATGACAACAATGCCCGTTAACTGTTAACACTCAAAAATATGATTGGAGACACAGGCAACACAAATTTGTCGGCACTCTAATTGTACGCCTATTTTGCCTTGAAAAAGGGTTGCAATTCAGCTGAACTGCTACGAAAACAAGACCCAATGTGCACATTTATATATGCCGCTACACATTTCTATACTGTTTCACGACCTTAGCTCAGATAACTCAGCTAATTATTACCGAATCAAGGGTCATGTCGTTGCTTGAAATATGCAGGGATTTGTTGAATAAATACAAACCCCCACGTGCCATACGTGCTTAACGTGCATACGATTCATTACTCGGCTGAAAATGGGTTTCTGCGAAAACAAACCCACATGTGCACTGTTTCTAATTTGACTGACAATATTTACTTTTTCTGTAAAGTATCAGGGCTCTAACTCAAATATGTATAGAGGTGATTGCGACAGACACAGAGACATGTAACTCAAAACAACATCTATCTCCCCATTTTATAATTTGGGGAAGACGTACGGATAAGGCAAATAAGGATTATACTAAAATGTGTTTTGAAATATGATACTCTGTATGACGTATATATGTATTGTTTGTAAAGATTGTACGATACTGTCCTTTGTTCGCATTTAAACAGTGGAACTTGAATCTATACCTGATTACCAAATTGATATGGTAAACACATTTAAAATGTTGAGAATGTGGATTTGGTTACGGAAAAGAAACATACATGGTTAGTGAATTGAATGGCGATCGCGGCAGTTTCGATTAGTATGCAAAATGTATATATTACGTAACAGAAAAGTATTGATTAGAGCAGGGACGTAAATAAGACTTATCTATGTCCCTGATTAGTGACGAAAAAAAAATGTCACTAAATGAGAAATTGCCACCAACATAGATATTGATCAACCTTCACATATGTGCAGTTTGATCCAGCTCTGCACTGTTGGCTGATTAGTGTCGGACAGTGTCTACTATTTAGTATGTTTTTGTGAATTTGAATCCGGTATATTTCTATACTTCATTACGGGTCATAAATATGCCAAGATTTGGTTTTCCTGGAACAAGGATCATGGTCATATATATATATAAGGAGAAGTGTGTTTATGTGACATGTAGTAGTATTTCTAGATCAGGGATCAGGATAGGATCACTATCTGTCCGTATGTCTGTCCTTTTTTTTAAAGCAATACTTCTAGTTAACTGAAGGTCTCAACTCCATCACATAAAAGAAGTGTTGTTACCTGTGATTTTCAAGATAAATCTTAATACAATAATGCGTCAACATTATTTATTTAAATTTTAAAAGAATTATATTTGTTTGAACATTAACAATAAAACTGTAAAAAGTTAGTGATTTGTTATACGTATTTATTAAAGTATTTTTAATTGTGTCTTTTTTCTTGATAGCTACAGTTTTACCTTTAATTTTTCTAGTCATATAAAGAGTGAAGTGTTGCCAAACGAATAAAGTAAAACTGAAAATAACCTTTTGATATTGTTTTTATATTAGATAGGAAACAGAGGTCACATTTGCCAAAGTATGGGTTATTCCGAATAAAAAAAGGCTCAGAAAACTCTTCCAAGCCCAATATTTTTATTTAATATTTCTGAAAATAATGTAATGAGATATCAAATCAAAAATTTGAATATTTTTTTTAAAAAAGTAAACTGTAGCGATCACCTTCAAGTTCGATTTAGTATCGTTTATCTTTCTTTGTATGATTTATATTTTATTATTTATGTGGGAAGGCATTCAGTTCCGTTGAAGAAATGGATATGGAGTACAGGTGCGAACAAACACGAATACTAAATGACTAAATCACTTTTAGTATCTGGAAAGTTGGTAGAATAAATACTTAAAATGTAAACTAGGTTCAAGACCTTTACATGTGTGTTTGTGAAATTCAGCACATATCAATGAGTCCATCTTGTATGACGGTATGAATCAGTATACGTTTGTCGTACATTTAACTATATGATTGGTAACTTTGGACCTGTGTCTGTTATATCTGTTTGTCACATTTAATGTGTTGATCTCAATTTTCGCTAATAAGCCTGCTCTCCATCTGAGTATCCATACACTTAAAACAAAGGGTTATTTAGTTTAAAGATGCATCGATGCCGAGCAGCAGTAGCTCAGTCGGTTATTGCTTTGGCTGTCAATACAGCGTTTTGAGTATCAGCTCGGACAACAGTCTTTTCGACGTTTGACAAAAGTCAATGCGACAAGCGTCACCAAAACAATGGCACACAGTCAATTTAGAAAAGGCGTCAGTTGTTTGGAATGACTGTTGTCTGGAGTAATGGTGTACGATAGCAAGGTAACAGATGGATTTGCGAACTAACTGTCCTGATATGTATGAATAAAGTTGAAAACGACGTTTAATTGAATAAATAAATAAATAAATATAATGTAGTAATCAAACAAAGTCAGGAATATAAACTTCCTACGTGTAGAAACATACCAACTCTCTTTACTTATTAAGTTATTTTCGTTCCACCTGTATACAAGGTTCAACGCCAATTTGTTCGGTTTCTGTCCATTGGAGCTGTTCTTGCCTCACGGCAGGAAAAATGTATCCAGTAAAGGGGTAAATATTCTTCGTGTCGAAGAAGTTGTGCATATCAGACTCGAATGTTAATTCCTCCTACATATTCAACTGGCTCTTTTACTTTGTCAAACGTCGGAAATAATGTTGTCCGAGCAGGAGTTCGAAGTCAATCTGGGGGTTGTGACTTCGAACTCCTGCTCGGAACCTTGCAACCTTTGAACAAAGACAACCCTGAGACTATCATTCTTTGATTAGAACACTGACACGCTCTTTTGTTTTAAAACAAAGACAATAATGAAACAAATACCACCGTTCCCTGTCTTATAATACTCTATTATACTGTATAATTGTGTATTTAAATTACTATATGTATGTATATTGTAAAATTGGGATAATGCTATTTACGTTATCGCAAATGTTAGCAGATATATGAATACATATTTAAAGATACAGTTAAGAACATCATGAACTTGACAATCTGAGCGGAACGTGATTGGATCGGGAGCGTGATAGTATCGAAGTTGGAACGCTTTAAGAGCAGAACGGAATTTTGCACTCTGAACAAAACAATGATAATGAATGAAAAAATCTAATCACATGAATGCTTCGCTTATTCAGCGGTTGCAACAATGTACTTGATAATTATATTACGAAATTACTTTTGATCGAAAAAAAAGCGTTCCAAGTGAGCATTACAAATTCGTTTAAAAATAGAGTGTCAGTAATGCCAACTACCGACCTCTAACGAGCCAAACGCATTTAAATGATGCTCGATGGAGAGAGGTCGAGAGACTGTGACCAAAGAAGAACATATATTGGCTGCGATGCAGAGACAATCGGTTTTACCCCTATAGCTGAATGGCGAGGGGGTCGAGGCGCTGACTATAATATATTAACATTCTTTATTTGTTTCAACCTCAACCTTACTATCATGTTTATTATGCATTATAATAAAAGATCAGCACTTCAAAAGAATATGTATATAACATGCTTTAATTATGTACATTATATTATTCCAATATCTTTCATAGTCTGAAATCTCAAGCGTTTAGAATAAAACAGATTTTCTTGAAGAAATATGGAAAACAATAAGATTTAAAACGAGAAATATCTTGAGAAAAAGATCAACGGCGTAGATAAAATGGTGTTCACATTATGTTAAAATAGGAATGACATGAAAACTACTTAACGTTTCCTGTCTACCATCGTACTCGAATGATGATTACATTATGTTAAAATAGTTGTAAACGGACAACAAATAAATGTTTCTGATCTACCCTTAAACTCGAATGGTGTTTTACAGTACGTTGAAATAGAAATGAACTGAAAACGACTAAACGTTTCTGATCTTCCCTCGCACTCGACTAGTGTAACCATTATGTGATTGTTTTAAATATGTATAGGTTATTTAACAGTGTTCTGTACAATACGGATATATATTTGGACGAGTACACAGCTTGGAAAATCATATTGGACGAGCCGCTAGGCGAGTCCAATATGATTTTCCAAGCTGTGTACGAGTCCAAATATATTCCGTATTGTACAGAACACTGTTAAATGATCTTTTTATTCTATACCTCGAATTGTTTCTGTTCAATTACAAAGTCATCTATTTCAGAATCGGATAACATTTTAGTTTCAGTGTTACTCCTTGTTTGCAAACGACAATAATGATCCGGTGACAACAGGAGCTTTATCGTAACGCTTTATCTAGAGCGCCTGTCGATTCAGACTTTCATTCGGAACCTTTTCACGTGTTTCGGTCTTTATCATAGGTTTAACATGGGACCTGTGAATCGTACAATACGAAAAAAATACGGGTTATTTTGTACGCGCGTGCGTCCCGATACGGAAATATATTGTACAGTCACATGATTCGAATGAGCGTCTACGATTGGACGTATAAATTAGGTATAGAATAAATAACTTTATTAGCCACGTGCATAGATAGGTGAAGGTTGTGGCCTTCCTCCCTCATACCTTACAATACATATTTTTTTAGTAAAAT
Source organism: Serripes groenlandicus (assembly GCA_031761405.1). Classification (NCBI taxonomy): domain Eukaryota; kingdom Metazoa; phylum Mollusca; class Bivalvia; order Cardiida; family Cardiidae; genus Serripes; species Serripes groenlandicus. Next base: position 13,413,043 of record JASEVX010000001.1, read on the forward strand.
ACAATTTCTCTACATTTATATGATGGGAAAAGGAGGCTAAATAACAACAGACAAACAAACAAACGTAAAAGAAGAAAACAAAAAGAAATAAAATAATTCATTTATCTGTCTGCAATACGTATATAAATTTAAGAATGGTTTTGTAACCCGTATCTTACAATTGTCCAGCTTTCTTTATTTGATTCGGCTTGTCTTGTGGAATTGTAAATGTTCGAGGCTACACGTAGTCGATTTCTTAGACCATTATTGGAAGGTGTAATTAATTTTGTTTTAGACGAATATATATAACCTTTTATTCCTAAAAATAAAATGTCCAGTTTAAAGTTGTTTTTACAAAATCCTAAGAGAATGTCGGAGCTAGTTATTTGTATAGTCTGATTTACTTCCCTAATATTATGTAATTTCATATTTTCAAGCGTGTATTAATAGTGTCAACCACACTAGATAATAGTTGATGTATACTAACACTATTAATAATGCCATTGACTAGAACTGTTTAACAATGTCTGTAACAGATCGATGGATAAATTGATTGATGATTTGAGTTTAGTGCCGTTTTAATGGTCTCTCAGTGTTATCACTGTCTCTATCTCTCTGTCTCTATATGTCTGTCGTTCTGTGTCTCTGTGTCTCTATATATCTCTCTCTATAATTAGAGTTCGCATATCTATGTAAACCCTTTTCCACATACAACAAAAACTGCAGCGGACTTTAAAAATATTTAGGCAAACATATGGAAACTCCTTATAAATCAAAGTATGATATTGAATAGGGTTTTCACATATTGTGAGAAAAAAGACAATTGCTCGTTAGATACAGTGTCTGCTGTTGCCACGTTGTTTCCAAAACTCTTCGACTAAAGACGCGTCAAAGGGTCCTTCATGTGAGAAAAGGTACATTTATGATCACATTTAAATGTAGCATATTTCATCAATACACAATATGTCACAGTTACTTAGGGTGATGTAAATATGATCTAGATATGCTGTGATTGATTCATTTCTTCTAAAACTTTAACGCAGGAAAGAGCGGTTTCAGGTTAAATAGACCTTTAGTACTGGTAATCGACCACGAAAACGGCGTTATATAACTGAAAACATGTTAAAAGCGGCGTAAAATACGGCGTGTAAAGGACCAGTTCACAGGCTTCTATTTTCCCGAAACTGATCAATCTGTTTTCACGCTAACCGTACATTTCTAAGTGCACGATGTGACGACATTACAACCATTTTTAAAGACTTTAGTATGACCCGATCGAGGATCGGACCCTGGTCGTGAATGCGTAATGCCTTGGTATGAAGACCATGTAAAGGGCAAATTGATGCTCGACCGAAATAAATGAGAAAAGAATACATTTTATATATCTATAAATAGATTAGACAGGTCAATCTTGATCAACATTGTTTATTTAGGATGAGAAAGTCCATTTTAAAAGGTGTCTCAATTTTATGGAGATATCGCCAGTTTAGAAATAAAATGAGGAATACTTAAGTTAATTTCGAAAATTGATATTTTCATATATATAATTAGATATTGTGATAAATCTTTGTCATAAACTCCTTTTTTCACAATGTATCAAAATGTTCCTCTCTCTATGCGGATATTCACATGGATGCGTAATACACATTGACAACAATACATGTTGAAAATCACTATAAATGAAAGTATAGTTATTAGAAAGATTTGATACATTGTGATAAAGGGAGAAATTGCTCATAATCATACAAGCAATATTAGCAGTTTAAACTGTTTTCAAGACTCAACGGCTGTAAGTTTTTATACGGAATATGGCTTTAAGAAAATATAAGGTAATTCTCAAGTTTTATTTGTGTTTGAAAGCACAGAATAAATATATAATATGTGCTTCAGAAGCCGTGTTCTCTTTCGCTCAGGATTTCAATTAATTTGTACTCCATTTCCACTGTAATGAAAACCTCGGGTCTTGAGTTCGGCTTGTTTTAATCCTTTCCCTCATGCAACAAATCTGCAACAGACTATAAGTACTGTGAACAACACAACTTTGCAAACGGGAGGAAAATATCTTTGAATAAAAAGAAAACAGTAAATTTGTTCTTGTGTGTAATATCTCATTTGGTCAAACTGTTTTCAATTGTTTTAGTCGTATGGTGCGTGTGGGAAAGCGTTAATAAAGATGTTGTATCAGTGCTTATAAATTAGCGATGAAAGTGGACAGCACGTAATACAGCATGTGTGTCAATTAACTCCTACATATATAGTTCCAACATTTACGACAATCATTATACTTATGCTTAACAGTTTACGCTATAGAATCATTAAGATTTCGGACATTTTGTTTAAGATCTAAGCTGGTTCGCATCATAAGTATTACTATCACTCAATATATTACAGTAAACAGAGGAAGTTTAAACTAAATTGGACTTAAAACATGCAGCAAGTCCTTGGATCGAACCTTGGACCTTTCGCTTTCTTGGCGAGATCTCTATCGACTAGGTTAACATGTCCGCTAACATGTATTATTTGTTAAGTTCGTACCGCGACACACACAGCTAAAGCTAGCAGTGAGACCCCGAAGAGTAATTATTAGATTAATGTATTTCGTCTTTATCGGAGCATTTTGGTATTACAAAGACGGTGATTTTGTAATGATATAATTGTATATCACACCACACGACGATAATACGATGAACACTCGCTCGTGATGAATTAACTATTTGGCGAGCATACTATGAACAGTTTGACACTCCTCTATTTAAGCACGTATCAGTTACGAGGCGAGAAAGTACCGCCTACCTAATTAATATTCATAGTTATAAAGTCTGCTTGAAATAGTGTCGGCACGCGATACTGTTCAGTAACCCGAAAACGAAAGAAGAAGTTAATCACATCGATATCCTTGTGAAAATGTTTCAATAAAAGAAATTCATGCAATACTTCGATGATTTAAAACGGCTTATAAGGTAAGCATAAACACCAGTCATTATATACAAACGAAATATATTTTTGATAATTGTTCTCTCGCATCTTTTTATGTGATATATAAAACTCACGTTCTGGGAGGGGGTGGGGGGAATTTCTGTACTTGAATGCGATTTAATGTTTTGACTGTTCGCATTTAATTCTGATCCCGTTAACATGAGACCTCAGGGTCCGTTTTTCATCGTTACATTTTGATAAAAACAGCTGTTGAAAATTGACCAGTGTTAAATTATGATCAGTCATAGGGTAATTTTAAATTGTTTATTGAATTAAAGATTTACCTCAGAGATAAAGTGTCTGTTGGAGAGATCATGGAAAGAGACGGTTACTTCTGCATGCTTTAAAATAGTCATCATTTTATAGTTTGAAAAGTTACGCTGTGATATAACTGAAAATTTGTTGAAAGCGGAGTTAAAATAAAGCAATCAATCAAACGTCTGAACAGTATAGCTTGCGAACCCCTGGCCTTTAAACAGCTCATCAGCTTAACTGTCTTAAAAGAATCGCGTGCGGACCCCTAGCCTTAAAATAGCTCATTAGGCCCATGCGGACCCCTGCTCCTTTAACAGCTCATCAGACTATTATTTATTTGTCATAAAAGTATCGCTTACGGACCCCTGGTCTTTAAACAGCTCATAAAGCTATTTGTCATAAAAGTATCGCTTACGGACCCCTGGTCTTTAAACAGCTCATCAGGCTTTTTGTCTTTAAAGTATCGCATACGGACCCCTGGTCTTTAAACAGCTCATCAGACTATTTGTCATAACAGTATCGCTTACGGACCCCTGGTCTTTAAACAGCTCATCAGGCTTTTTGTCATAAAAGTATCGCTTACGGACCCCTGTCTTTAAACAGCTAATAAGGCTTTTTGTCATAAAAGTATCGCTTACGGACCCCTGGTCTTTAAACAGCTCATCAGGCTATTTGTCATAAAAGTATCGCATGCGGACCCCTGCTTCTTAAACAGCTCATCTGACTATTTGTCATAAAAGTATCGCTTACGGACCCCTGGTCTTTAAACAGCTCATCAGGCTATTTGTCATAAAAGTATCGCATGCGGACCCCTGCTTCTTAAACAGCTCATCTGACTATTTGTCATAAAAGTATCGCTTACGGACCCCTGGTCTTTAAACAGCTCATCAGGCTATTTGTCATCAAAGTATCGCATGCGGACCCCTGCTTCTTAAACAGCTCATCTGACTATTTGTCATAAAAGTATCGCTTACGGACCCCTGGTCTTTAAACAGCTCATCAGGCTATTTGTCATAAAAGTATCGCATGCGGACCCCTGCTTCTTAAACAGCTCATCAGGCTTTTTGTCTTTAAAGTATCGCATACGGACCCCTAGTCTTTAAACAGCTCATCAGACTATTTGTCATAAAAGTATCGCTTACGGACCCCTGGTCTTTAAACAGCTCATCAGGCTTTTTGTCTTAAAAGTATCGCTTACGGACCCCTGGCAATTAGACAGCTCATCAGGCTATTTGTCATAAAAGTATCGCATGCGGACCCCTGCTTCTTAAACAGCTTATCTGACTATTTGTCATAAAAGTATCGCTTACGGACCCCTGGTCTATAAACAGCTAATAAGGCTTTTTGTCTTAAAAGTATCGCTTACGGACCCCTGTCTTTAAACAGCTCATAAAGCTATTTGTCTTAAAACTATCGCTTGCGGACCCCTGGCCTTTAAACAGCTCATATTGCTTTTTGTCTTTAAAGTATCGCATACGTACCCCTGGCCTTTAAACAGCTCATCAGGTTATTTGTCTTAAAATTATCGCTTACGGACCCCTGACCTTTAAACAGCTCATCAGGCTATTTGTCTTAAAAGTATCGCTTATGGACCCCTGGCTTTTAGACAGCTCACCAGGCTATTTGTCTTAAAAGTATCGCTTGCGGACCCCTGACATTTAAACAGCTCATCAGGCTATTTGTCTTAACAGTATCGCTTGCGGACCCTTGACCTTTAAACAGCTCATCAGGCTATTTGTCTTAAAAGTATCGCTTACGGATCCCTGACTTTTAGACAGCTCACCAGGCTATTTGTCTTAAAAGTATCGTTTGCGGACCCCTGGTCTTTATAAAACCTCATCTTGCAATTTACCTTTAAAGTATCGCTTACGGACACCTGGTCTTTAAACAGCTCATAAGGCTTTGTGTCTAAAAAATATCGCTTGAAGACCACTGGCCTTTTTAAAAGCTCATCAGGCTATTTGTCTTAAAAGTATCGCTTGCTGACCCCTGGCCTTTAAACGGCTCATCAGGCTATTTTTGTTAAAAGTATTAATTTCGGACTCCTGGTTTCTAAATAGCTCATCAGGCTATTTGTCTTAAAAATATCGATTGGGGACCAATGACCTTTAAACAGCTCATAATGTTATTGTTTTAAAAGTAACGCTCTGATATAACTGAACAATTGTTGAAACATGTTTTCATGTTATCTGCACGTGCAAACTACTAGTATATATAATGGACCTTTAAATAAACACATCCCGGACAATCACAATGTTATCCCTTTCCAATATATAACAAATCTGCATCTCACAATTTTTAAAAGATGCTGACAAAATTAGGGAAAATAAATATATATTAAATGTGTTAAATTGACACAAGGAGATACAACTCATACTGAACAATACGAGCAGTTCATCCTTTTGTTACAATGTTTTCTGAAGTCATCTGCTACAGATGCTTCAAATTGCATCTCCATGTCAGAAACGTTTAACAGGGACTACTAATAAGCATTAATCCCAGGTGTTGGGCACCACTTTTCTTATTGTGTTCAAGTCCCCTTTCTTGAATAAATTTATGTTCTGTTCTTATTGTTCAATCAATTAAATCAGTGTAACTTTGCGGCCTGGAAACGCCTTACGTAAATATAACTGTCAGAACATTAAAAAGTCCAGCCTACAATTTTGCTATTTAATGAATGGTGTTCTATTTTTAGAAATGATAGCATGTTTGTCTGAAAAGTCACGCGTTAACCCTTCGCTGATGGGATTCTAGACATGTATATAAGGTTTTGCTTTCATTTTGACAGCTTCCTGCATATTTAAGAAGAGGAAGCGGTTGTTTAAACGATACACGATACACTGTCAATCTCTTACCGTTTCTAGCCGAATTTACGTATATGGAAACCTATGAATATTAGGTAACCTCATTTACATAAATGATAGGCAGGTCCGTATGCGATGTTAAACAGGGGTCCGCATACGATACTGTTTAAGTTTTACGCAGATGTTCTAGTAGTTTCCTTTCAAAGTATGAATTTAGCTGTGTTCAAGCTCTCTCAGTTGGAGCAGCCTTTCTTGTAAGTTATTTTATTATGCCAAGGCTACCTTTCTATTAGCTACATGCTATTAAAAATGGGTTAACAGTCTAAGAGTGTTGTGCTAGCAGACAGCAGAAAATTACCAAATGAAGGGTAATATAAAATATAGCAACAATTATGAGAAGAAAGCCCATTTTTGTGTTTTATCCTTAACTAGTACCTTAACTAGGATATGAAAACAGTGTAATTTGAAAAAATATTTTTGAAAATATATAATAGTAAGATGTATACAATCGATTTCAGTGAGGGAAACGATCTCTACTTTCGGCAAGCTCCGTGGCAAAAAAATGTGTCCGGACCATCCCGAAGTCTATTTTTAGGTTGTCTAGCTTTTATTTTTAGGTCGTCTGCTAGTGGAATGTAAACATGACCTAGATATGCGCTTTTGGGAGCTTTGCTTGATTTATTAGCTCGCCAGTACGAAGTACAGGAGAGCTTATGTGTTACCCCCGGCGTCGGCACCGTCGGCACCGTCGGCGGCGTCGGCGGTGGCGTAGACACCTAGGTTTAAGGTTTGTGTTTAAGGTTTTTTATTTGGGTTTTAAGGGTTTATACCTTTAGGAACCATTTGTCATCCATCTACGCACACCACTACACCCGTCCTGACCCTGGGTGAATGTCAAGGTAATTTCTACTTGGTTCTACTTGGTTCAGTTACAAGGTTTAAGGTTTGCGTTTAACGTTTAACATATCACTCTGCATTCACTATTATGACATTGATTGCTTTCATATTTAGTTTATACATTTAGGAACTATTGGTCATCCATCTACGCACACCACTACACCCGTTCTGACCCTGGGTCAAGGTCAAGGTCATTTCTACTTGGTTCAGTTACAAGGTTTAAGGTTTGCATTTAACGCTTAACATATCACTCTGCAGTCACTATTATGACATTGATTGCTTTCATATTTAGTTTATACATTTAGGAACTATTGGTCATCCATCTGCGCACACCACTACACCCGTCCTGCACCTGGGTCAAGGTCAAGGTCATTTCTACTTGGTTCAGTTACAAGGTTTAAGGTTTGCGTTTAACGTTTAACATATCACTTTGCATTCACTATTATGACATTGATTGCTTTCATATTTAGTTTATACATTTAGGAACTATTGGTCCATCTACGCACCCCACTACACCCGTCCTGACCCTGGGTCAAGGTCAATTTATATCAGAGTTATTGCCCCTTTTCTGTCAAAAAATATAACTTTTTCGTCACGTTTTCAAATAACTTCTTTTCTACTCAAAGGATTAGATTGAAACTTCTGACAAATGTTTATATCAATGTGTGTGATTGGTTCACAAAAGGGGGATAATCCAAATAATTTTATATCAGAGTTATTGCCCCTTTTCTGTCAAAAAATTAAATTTTCAAATAACTTTTTTTCTACCCGAAGAATTGGATTGAAACTTCTGACAAATGTTAATTTTTTTTTTATTCGACGTCTGTCTGTCTATTTTTTTTTTTTGTCCGGCATCTGTCTGTCTGTCTGTCCGTCACACTTTTTTCGTCACGTTTTCAAATAACTTTTGTTCTACTCAAAGGATTAGATTGAAACTTCTGACAAATGTTTTTATCAATGTGTGTGATTGGTTCACAAAAGGGCGATAATCCAAATAATTTTATATCAGAGTTATTGGCCCTTTTCTGTCAAAAATTTAAATTTTCAAATAACTTTTTTTCTACTCAAAGGATTGGATTGAAACTTCTGACAAATGTTTTTATCAATGTGTATGATGGGTTCACAAAAAGGGGGATAATCCAAATATTTTTATATCAGAGTTATTGGCCCTTTTCTGTCAAAAATTTAATCTACTCAAAGGATTGGATTGAAACTTTTGACAAATGTTTATATCAATGTGTATGATGGGTTCACAAAAGGGGGATAATCCAAATATTTTTATATCAGAGTTATTGCCCCTTTTCTGTCAAATATTCAAATTACTTTTTTTCTGCTCAAAGGATTGGATTGAAACTTCTGACAAATGTTTATATCAATTTTTGTGATGGGTTCCCAAAAGGGGGATAATCCAAATATTTTTTATATCAGAGTTATTGCCCCTTTTCTATCAAAAATTAAAATTTTCTGACAAGGCGCCGGCAGGTGACACACGTGCACCGGGGAGCACTCCATTCTAGTTGAACTTAGAATTTTTGTCAAAAGTATTGAAAAGGTGTATTATCTTGCAATAGGTGATACTGTGCGACTTTACCTAATACTTTAACTGTTCTGAAGTAGGCCCTGATATACGATGGCCCTGATAGGCGAGCTATATTGTCCTCCGACAACTCTTGTTTCGTTTAAAAATTATACTCCTGGGGTGTGGGAATTCGCGGGTTTGATCCCCGGCCGGGTAATACCAAATACTTAAAACAAATGGTAATTGCTGCCTTCCTTGGAGCTCAGATTTGCTGGGATGGCATTACGACTGACTTGCTGGTTTCAGGATATTTGGAGCAGTAGAACTTGTAACTTAACAAGGAAACTCCGTGATATAACTGAAAACATCTTGAAGGCGGCGTAAAACAGCAGATACTTGTTGTGAAGGCTACTTACGCTGAGAGCTCAAGTATGTGCATAAACAAACACATAGAAGAATATTTCATCAGTATGCTAGCTACAGTAATTGCTCAGTATGCTAGCTACAGTAATTGCTCAGTATGCTAGCTACAGTAATTGCTCAGTATACTAGCTACAGTAATTGCTCAGTATGCTAGCTACAGTAATTGCTCAGTATGCTAGCTACAGTAATTGCTCAGTATGCTTACTACAGTAATTGCTCAGTATGCTAGCTTCAGTAATTGCTCAGTATACTAGCTACAGTAATTGCTCAGTATGCTAGCTACAGTTATTGCTCAGTATGCTAGCTACAGTAATTGCTCAGTATACTAGCTACAGTAATTGCTCAGTATGCTAGCTACAGTAATTGCTCAGTATGCTAGCTACAGTAATTGCTCAGTATGCTAGCTACAGTAATTGCTCAGTATGCTAGCTACAGTAATTGCTCAGTATACTAGCTACAGTAATTGCTCAGTATACTAGCTACAGTAATTGCTCAGTATACTAGCTACAGTAATTGCTCAGTATGCTAGCTACAGTAATTGCTCAGTATGCTAGCTACAGTAATTGCTCAGTATACTAGCTACAGTAATTGCTCAGTATGCTAGCTACAGTAATTGATCAATATGCTAGCTACAGTAATTGCTCAGTATGCTAGCTACATTAATTGCTCAGTATGCTAGCTACAGTATTTGCTCAGTATACTCCCCTTGAAATAGTGTCGGCACGCGATACTGTTCAGTAACCCGAAAACGAAAGAAGAAGTTAATCACATAGATATCCTTGTGAAAATGTTTCAATAAAAGAAATTCATGCACTACTTCGATGATTTAAATCGGCATAAACACCAGTCATTATATACAAACGAAATATATTTTTGATAATTGTTCTCTCGCATCTTTTTATGTGATATATAAAACTCACGTTCTGGGAGGGGGTTGGGGAATTTCTGTACTTGAATGCGATTTAATGTTTTGACTGTTCGCATTTAATTCTGATCCCGTTAAAATGAGACCTCAGGGTCCGTTTTTCATCGTTACATTTTGATAAAAACAGCTGTTGAAAATTGACCAGTGTTAAATTATGATCAGTCATAGGGTAATTTTAAATTGTTTATTGAATTAAAGATTTACCTAAGAGATAAAGTGTATGTTGGAGAGATCATGGAAAGAGACGGTTACTTCTGCATGCTTTAAAATAGTCATCATTTTATAGTTTGAAAAGTTACGCTGTGATATAACTGAAAAATTGTTGAAAGCGGAGTTAAAATAAAGCAATCAATCAAACGTCTGAACAATATAGCTTGCGAACCCCTGGCCTTTAAACAGCTCATCAGCTTACTTGTCTTAAAAGAATCGCGTGCGGACCCCTAGCCTTAAAATAGCTCATTAGGCTCATGCGGACCCCTGCTCCTTTAACAGCTCATCAGACTATTTGTCATAAAAGTATCACTTACGGTCACCTGGTCTTTAAACAGATCATCAGACTATTTGTGATAAAAGTATCACTTACGGTCACCTGGTCTTTAAACAGCTCATCAGGCTTTTTGTCTTAAAAGTATCGCTTACGGACCCCTGGCCTTTAAACAGCTCATCAGGCTATTTGTCATAAAAGTATCGCTTACGGACCCCTGGCCTTTAAACAGCTCATCAGGCTATTTGTCATAAAAGTATCGCATGCGGACCCCTGCTTCTTAAACAGCTTATCTGACTATTTGTCATAAAAGTATCGCTTACGGACCACTGGTCTATAAACAGCTAATAAGGCTTTTTGTCTTAAAAGTATCGCTTACGGACCCCTGTCTTTAAACAGCTCATAAATCTATTTGTCTGAAAACTATCGCTTGCGGACCCCTGGCCTTTAAACAGCTCATATTGCATTTTGTCTTTTATGTATCGCATACGTACCCCTGGCCTTTAAACAGCTCATCGGGCTATTTGTCTTAAAAGTATCGCTTACGGACCCCTGACCTTTAAACAGCTCATCAGGGTATTTGTCTTAAAAGTATCGCTTATGGACCCCTAGCTTTTAGATAGCTCACCAGGCTATTTGTCTTAAAAGTATCGCTTGCGGACCCCTGACATTTCAACAGCTCATCAGGCTATTTGTTTTAACAGTATCGCTTGCGGACCCTTGACCTTTAAACAGCTCATGAGGCTATTTGTCTTAAAAGTATCGCTTACGGATTCCTGACTTTTAGACAGTTCACCAGGCTATTTGTCTTAAAAGTATCGTTTGCGGACCCCTGGTCTTTATAAAAGCTCATCTTGCAATTTACCTTAAAAGTATCGCTTACTGACACCTGGTCTTTAAACAGCTCATAAGGCTTTGTGTCTTAAAAATATCGCTTGAAGACCACTGGCCTTTTTAAAAGCTCATCAGGCTATTTGTCTTAAAAGTATCGCTTGCTAACCCCTGGCCTTTAAACGGCTCATCAGGCTATTTTTGTTAAAAGTATAAATTTCGGACTCCTGGTCTTTAAATAGCTCATCAGGCTATTTGTCTTAAAAATATCGATTGGGGACCAATGGCCTTTAAACAGCTCATAATGTTATTGTTTTAAAAGTTACGCTCTGATATAACTGAACAATTGTTGAAACATGTTTTCATGTCATCTGCACGTGCAAACTACTAGTATATATAATGGACCTTTAAATAAACACATCCCGGACAATCACAAGGTTATCCCTTTCCAATATATAACCAATCTGCATCTCACAATTTTTAAAAGATGCTGACAAAATTAGGGAAATTCATCCTTTTGTTACAATGTTTTCTGAAGTCATCTGCTACAGATGCTTCAAATTGCATCTCCATGTCAGAAACGTTTAACAGTGACTACTAATACGCATTAATCCCAAGGTGTTGGGCACCACTTTTCTTATTGTGTTCAAGTCCCTTTTCTTGAATAAAGTTCTGTTCTGTTCTTATTGTTCAATCAATTAAATCAGTGTAAATTTGCGGCCTGGAAACGCATTACGTAAATATAACTGTAAAACAATTAGAAATCCCAGCCTACAATTTTGCTATTTGATGAATTGTGTTCAATTATTAGAAATGATATATACCTTTCTAGAATCCCATAAGCGAAGGGTTAACGCGTGACCTTTCAGACAAACATGCTATGGGTTTCCTTTCATTTTGACACCTTCCTGCATATTTAAGAAGAGGAAGCGGTTGTTTAAACGATACACGATACACTGTCAATCTCTTACCGTTTCTAGCCGTATTTTCGTACATGGAAACCTATGAATATTAAGTAACCTCATTTACATAAATGATAGGCAGGTCCGTATGCGATGTTAAACAGGGGTCCGTTCACGATACTGTTTAACTTTTACGCAGATTTTCTAGTAGTTCCTTTTCAAAGTATGAATTTAGCTGTGTTTAAGCTCTCTGATTTGGAACAGCCTTTCTTGTAAGTTATTTCATTATGCTATGGCTACCTTTCTATTAGCTACATACTATTTAAATTAGGTTAACAGTCTAAAAGAGTTGTGCTAGCAGACAGCAGAACATTGTGACGTCATTACCAAATGAAGGGTAATATAAAATAGAAATATAGCAACAATTATAAGAAGAAAGACCATTTTCGTTATTTATCCTTAACTAGTACCTTATTTAGGGTATGAAAACAGTTTAATTTGAAAAAAAAAAAATGGAAAATATATAATAGTAAGATGTATACAATCGATTTGAGTGAGGGAAACGGTTTCTACTTTCGGCAAGCTCCGTGGCAAAAAAATGTGTCCGGACCATCCCGAAGTCTATTTTTAGGTTGTCTAGCTCCTTTTTATTCGGTCATCTGTTAGTGGAATGTAAACATGACCTAGATATGCGCTTTGGGGAGCTTTGCATGATTCATTTCGTTTAAAAATTGACCGCCTCGTAGTGGAATGGTAGAGCATCCGCCTGGGTGTGGGAATTCGCGGGTTTGATCCCCGGCCGTGTAATACCAAATACTTAAAACAAATGGTAATTGCGGCCTTCCTTGGATCTCAGATTTTCTGGGATGGCATTACGACTGACTTGCTGGTTTCAGGATACTCGATTGGTCACATTTCTCTTACGTTCTACATGGCATTTTATCAGAACAGTCATGTCTATCAAATCCTAGTGTTTTTTATGGGATAAGAAATGAAGTGTTAAAAACCTTTTTAAGTACTCTAGAGACCTCATTTCTTATAAACAATCATGTAAGTTCCTAAGATCATTCATTTTCACAAAATCTCGAACATGTCAAACATTGAGTCGCATTGAGTCGAAAACAAGGTAACTAGTTTTGAAATTTAGACAAAACGTGTGAATACTCTTTTTCATACAATCTTCATGAAAGTTCATCAGAATAATATTCCCTTCCATCGAATCTCAGTCACGTTTGAAACTTGGCCAATGGGGTCCAAAACTATGTTACTAGGTCAAATTTAGGGGAAACATTATGAATACTCTAGATACTCTCTTTTACATACAATCGTAATTTTAGTTCAAAAGAATAATTCTCTACACCAAATATCGGTCAAGTGAGAACCTGGGTCATGATGGGTCAAAATCTATGTTACTAGTTCAAATATAAACCAAACCTTGTGAACAATCTACAGACCACATTATTCACCAATTATTCATGTTAGTTCATCAGAACATTCATCATAACATTCATCATCATCAAGTTGACAGTTTTGAACAGTGAAGGTTCAGATTAACCTGTACATCTGCTCAGTCTGATAATAAACAGTGAATATCTTGATCAGAATGTGCACAGACTAATATGTAACTACACTATTTACCGAAGTCAACTTACACATTTTCCTATTCAGCCGAGTCGCGGGTTGTGAGTTCGAACACTTGCTCGGAAAACATTCTTTCCGATATTTGACAAAAGTCACTGTGACAAACGTCATTCGTTTTTCACCAATGGGCTAACAGTCCATGTGGAAAAGCAGTCTACATGTATGCGTTTCTATTAAGCATTCGTTATTATTTTCCTTTTCAGGAAGAAGTAGGAAACTACGCATGCGTAAATTATAATCATGGCTTCTGGATCCCAATCTCTGTATGAAGGATCTGACGAGATATACAACCAAGATTGTGACGTTTGTCTGTCGAATGGTAAAACATCGGAATCCATATCATACTGTAACATATGCTGTGAGCACCTCTGTCAGGCATGTGATATGGCGCACAGAGGGTCTAAGGCGACGAGAGACCATACAATTATAATAGGGAGTAACATACCATCAGTATCTACGAGGAAACAACCAACGCTACCATTTATGTTCTGTGATACACACAGAACGTCAGTACTCGATACCTACTGCTCCACTCACGATGAGGTTATGTGTCCTACCTGTAAAATGACAAACCATGCAACATGTAACACAAGCACTGTCTCAAAACACAGTGCTAAAATTGATGTTGAAAAGGAGCTTAAGGATGCCGCTATTCTTCTGCGTGTCATGACAATTAGATATGATAACCTTACAAAGAATAGACACACTGATAAATCCACCGTGATGTCTCAGATACAGAATTTCTTCAGCGACATGCAACGATTTCGCAGGGATATTGATGAAAACCTGAATAAACTTGAAAAGAAAATGTCTTCAGAAATCCGACAAATTGAAGAAACGATGAAAAAAGAGATCAATGGTCACGTGACATTAGCCAATGAGATTGTGAACGAAATCGGGGATCTGGACAAATCTTTGTCGGAATGTGAGGAAACGCAGGAAGATGACGTCATATTTGTCGGGGTGAAGAAAGTGTCTTCACGTGCAACTGAATATGCTTTTATTATTGGTAAAATCCAGCAAGAAATTTACACAATAGACATTGGTTTTCAACCAAATGGCGTCTTATCTGACATGATCCAGCAGTTACAATCATTAGGCACTGTCGGTAGCAACCGACCAATTGAATCCGGTCCAAACCAGACATCTATACGGAACATTTCTGTGAAGGAGAAACGGGCCATAGGTGTGATGTCAAATGAAGTATGGGGATGTACATTTATGCCTGACGGACATGTTGTACTCGGATGTGGTGAGGCTGGTCTTAAATTGTTTGATGAAAACTTCCTTTTAAAAACCCAGTTATCCGTTTATTCAGGAGACGTGTCTACTATCAATGACACTGACGTCATAGTTACACAAGGTAGTCACAAACAACTCCAGCGTGTTAGAATATTCCCGGGGATGGAGGTGAAGAAAACATTGAAGATGGATAGAAACTGTTACGGTGTAGATGTTTATGGTGACGAGATGTACGTTACCTGTCATGATGGTCCCGGTAATGGTGAAGTACGAGTACTCAACATGGACGGTGAAGTACAGAGAAGATTCGGCATGGATAAAGGTAAATATATATTTTCAAGGCATACATGTGTTAAAGTTAACAGGGAAGGGGCTAAGGTATACGTCTCTGATGCAGACACTCACACTGTCACATGTTTGACCAATCAAGGTCACGTGATATACAGGTATTTTGACACAGAGTTGAATTCACCGGGCGGAATGTATGTGGATGGAGAAGATAACCTGTTAGTGTGTGGATATAATTCTCACAATGTACATATGATCCGAGATGATGGTAGACAAGAGAAGATATTGTTATCAGAGAAGGACGGGATACACTCGCCATATTGTATATCGTTCAGACCTACTGATGGTTGCCTAGTGTTTGGTTTACACGAGAAAGCTGATCAAAAGTTGATCATATTCAGTACAAGATAAGTCCATGAGTGTCCAGGATAGCCATTGCATTATGTCTTATAACGTGCCGATGATTTCGTAGAAATGTCGTTTTCTATTTGCCTATGTACTAAGTACAACGCTTAGAAAATGAATAACACATTTGTTTTTACTGCAATTGAAATAATTACGGAAAATATTAAAATTGAGAATTATTTGAATAGCCGTATTTTCAACATTGTTGACAATTTGCATTTGCGTGTGATAGATAAGCATAGATGAATGATAGCAGGCCACTTAAAATGTATATTTGAGACAGTCATTATTTTAGCCTTCTAACACGAAAATGGATATATAAATGTTTTAATAACTTTTGGTAGTTAAGATCAAACTATGTATACTTCTTGTATTTGTATTATCGGAGTCGTTATTACACTTAGTCAACATGGAATGGGAAATTTTGTCCATTGGATCCTTTGTCCGGTTTTCCGTTCTTCAAACATTACTTTGGTGGTTTGTACGACTAGATAGGCGATGGGGAAGATCCTGATCATACTTTATATAGGTTAAGGCTGATCTGGGTCTTCACTTATCACAACGTGCATTTCTTTTTAAAATCTAGAAAATATTCCGTAGACTATTTGTGTTATATATTTAGAAGCTACACAACATCTAGGTAGAAGGATAAGGATCAAGCTAACTCTACACATTAGTTCTGTAAATTATATATAATTCTTGGTTAATGCATTTACTTGAAATATTTATATTTAATAAACAATATCCATGTGTAAAGACAAGTACGAGGTGTGTTCAAAAAGTACGTGGACTTTTTCAATAATTTGAAAACTTTCGGCGTGATTTCAATTAAATTTTACCTCCATTTATCAAAATATGTGCCGCATTGATCTATGTAGGAATTCCATATTTAGTATAAAAAACGATCACTATGGAAACATTCACAGTTGCCAGGTAACACGCACCCGGAGCACGCCAAATCATAATGCTTTTAACTCATTTCATTTAATATATTTTAAAAGATAAAATTATCTTACTTTCGCGAAATTTCACCTGCTGATTACGTGACGTTATGGACAACGGTTTATACTGTTAAATGACGTCATTTCCGTCTTTGTTTGAAACAATAACAACTTTAATAACAAGCATCGGCTGGGAACGCACGTAAAATGTCGTCATTCGAAAACACGGAAATCCGCGCAGTCATTAAATTTTGCGCGAATTTGAGCAAAACACCAACGGAAACCATGAACATGTTAGAAGAATCCAAACATAAACCACGAGTCTGTAGATCTTTAGTTTTTAAATGGCATAAATTGTTTCGTGAAGGAAGAGAATCAGTAGAAGATGACCCTATAATAGGACGAAAACCAAAAATTAATGCAGCATTAACGTCATCCGTTAAAGAAAATTATTGATGGAGATCGGCACCTTACTGTCCGAGATATATCACAGAAGATCGGTATAAGTGTCTGGAAGGTTCACTCCATTTTAACAGACACATTTGGAATGAATAAAGTCTCTGCTAGATGGATCCCGTGAATATTATCAGCAGATCAAAAAGAGTGCAGAGTTATCCAAAAACGTAACGTCGTTGACGTTATCGGACTGCTCCGGGTAAGCATCACATGTATATTTGTTAGCGCTGTTGCTACGGAACAGAATATGAAAACACGACGAAATTTGGAAATCATATAGCGGAAAAGTTACTTGTCATAGCAATATACGTTTTATTCTTGTGCACTATTTAATAATTGAAATATTACAAAAGTCCACGTACTTTTTGAACACACCTCGTATGTAGGTAATATTGTAAAATAATCTTTGTATATCAAATACTGTCATTGTTTACTGCAATTGTTTGAAATTTTCATTTTACTAAACCTTTATTAACCAATATCTTTTAATTTTATATTTTAATGAGTATAATTAATTGTTCAATTGTTAAAGATTTGTGCCTCTTCAGCAAAAAGTTAGTTGCGTTGCACATAACAACAGTGAAGATTTGGATGAGCCTTATCGTACCAGTAGTATGATCACACACCACGGCCTTCTCTGTTAGCGTACAATTAGACAAGTCACGGATATAAAAATTCGAAAGAAAAATGTAGCTCCACCTGTAACTATCATGATTACTCTTTTATGCAAAACATGTACGCATCATTCTGATCAGGATCTACATGCTTTGTCATATAATAAGTAGTTTTTGGTATGCAATAAAGACACTGATCACGCTGTAGGAATGTGCGGGTTGATCTGAATCTAAACGGATCGCAAATGTCCAAATACTTTTTATCCTGAGCCGGGGATCTTATTAGTTTGTGTATCAACACATAATGTAAGTGGAAATGATACCTTCATCAGGACAAGCTTCCTCGCGTATATAATACCATAGCAGTGATAAGACCATAGGTAATAACATGTTCGTCTATGTAGACTTGAAAGACAAGACGAATTGATTAGTTCATTTCAAAGATAATACCTCACTTGAATACAGTAAGAACGATGTAAGGACTTTAACTCATATCCGTGTATTAAAAGGCCCATCTCAGTCCTCACTATTTGCCTTTAAGCCAAAACGTGGTTGTTTTTTGATATATTATACAGAAACTAACATTATAAGACACATGCAACGAACAATTTGGACTTTAACATACATATATGCGTTCATGTATTAACATGCTCGTCTGGATCCTCATTGTTCGCTTTTTAGTTTTTAGTTGTTTTAAGTTTTTGTTTGTTCATTATATAGAAACCAGCTTCACAAGATATATGCATGCATATGTATACCTACAGTCCGAACAATTTGGACTTAAATATGTATTAAGAGGCTCGTCTGAATCCTTACAGTTCGCGTGTGAATCTGTATTTGTTTGTTAGTTAGTTCATTGCACATAAACTAACCCTGTAAAACCCATATATGAGGTATACATACAAATTCATTGTCAATGTTTTGCTATATCCCTTATATAGTTTGTGTTATATTATATTTGTGTATTTTTATGTTAGATTTTAGATACATGTACTACTGAATAATGCTTAATAAACAGTGTATGCTTACAATTTTGATATACTTTATTTTTCAAATGTACTCTCTTGAAGACATGACATGCTCCAGTTGTATTTACACAATTCCGTAAAAGCTTGTCGTCGTAAACTTTAAATAAGTAGGTGTCGAATACCATAACGTTTCCTCCATATTCCTTATATAGACAATGAACCAATCCTGGTGTGGGAAATGGATCACTCGTTTCCCGAGTTATAACCGCTAAAAAAAAACACGGCTGACACTATTCTAATACTGATTTGTATCAGGAACAGTTTGACTCAGAGACTAGGGTTCATCTCTACAGATACACGCTGTTTAGTCATCGCTCTCGAGGCTGGTACTCTAACCACTACCCGACGATATAGAAGTTATTTCACAATCTAATTCGAACCAGGAACCATTTGAACAAGATGTCTGAACTCTACCTTACATGCAAGTTATGTCGTTGTCGTCTTTCTCGAGGCGGGCACTCGAACCACTACCCCACCGATATAGAAGTTATTTCACACAATGATTCAAACCATAAACTATTTGAATAAGATGCCCGAACTTTACCTTACACGTAATTTATGTCGTTGTCATCTCTTTCGATGCGACCACTCAAACCACTACCCCACTGATAGCAGTTATTTCACAAACTGATTCGAACCAGGAACCATTTGAACAAAAGGTCTGAAGTCACAAACCTTTCTGAAATAACTGTTCAGTTACAAGAACTCTATATTACAAATAATTTATGTCGTTGTCATTTCTCTCGAGGCGGGCATTCTAACCACTACCCAATCGAGATAGTACTTATTTCACAAACTGATTCAAACCAGAAACCATTTGAACAAACGGTCTGAAGTCACAAACTTATCTGAAACCACTGTTCAGTTAAAAGAATTACAAGCTATTTACATACGATTGTATTCAAGGCCTATATCATTGAAGCCATATCATTCTTCATGTCGTTCTCATCGTTCCCGAGACGAACACTTGAACATCTACACCGCCAAGATATTACTCTTGAACAAGAGGTCCGAACTCTACCTTACACGTAATTTATGTCGTTGTCATCCCTCTCGAAGCGAGCACTCGAACCGCTACCCCACCGAGATAAAACTCTTGAACAAAAGGTCCGAACTTTACCTTACACGTAATTTATGTCGTTGTCATCGTTCCCGAGACGGGCACTTGAACCTCTACACCGCCAAGATCATACTCTTGAACAAGAGGTCCGAACTCTACCTTACACGTAATTTATATCGTTGTCATCTCTCTCGAGGTGGTCACTCTAACAACTACTCCATCGATATAGTACTTATTTCACAAACGGATTCAAACCAGGAACAATTTGATCAAAATGTCCGGCTCTACATTAAACATAATATATGTCGTTGTCATGTCTCTCGAGGCGACCTCTCGAACCACTTCCTAAGCGAGATAATACTTTTTAACAGGTGGTCTGAACTCTACGTTACACGTAATTTATGTCTTTATCATCTCTCTCGAGGAGGGCTCTCTAACCATTATCGCATCGAGTTAGTTGTTATTTCACAAACTAATTCAATCCAGGAACTATTTTATCAAGAGGTTCGAACTTTACCCTACACATAGTTTATTTCCGTGACATTATTTTCAAGACGGTCATTCTGACGAATACCGAAACGAGATCATGAACCATTTCATCAAGAGGTCTGAAGTCATGAACTTATCTAAAACAACTATTCAGTTACAATAATTACAAGCGATTTACATTCGATTTTTTTTTCAAGGCCAAACTCATTGAAGCCATACGCAAATAGTTCCTTTATAGAAATATGCTATTCGTGAATACAATTTAAGGTTAAATACCCAACACAAGTGAAGTTAAATACTCAAGACAGCTGAGGTTAAATACTCAAGACAGTTGAGGTTAAATACCCAAGACAGCATAGGTTAAATACTCAAGACAGGTGAGTTGAAATACTCAAGACAGCAGAGGTTAAATACCCAAAACAGGTGAGGTTAAATACTCAAGACAGCTGAGGTTAAATACTCAAGACAGCTGTGGTTAAATACACAACACAGCATAGGTTAACTACTCAAGACAGGTGAGTTGAAATACTCAAGACAGCTGAGGTTAAATACCCAAAACAGGTGAGGTTAAATACTCAAGACAGCTGAGGTTAAATACTCAAAACAGCATAGGTTAAATACTCAAGACAGCTGCGGTTAAATATTCAAGACAGCTGAGGTTAAATACTCAAGACAGCTGATATTAAATACTCAAGACAGCTGAGGTTAAATACTCAAGACAGCATAGGTTAAATACCCAAAACAGGTGAGGTTAAATATGCAAGACAGCTGAGGTTAAATACTCAAAACAGCATAGGTTAAATACTCAAGACAGGTGAGGTTAAATACTCGAGACAGCTGAGGTTAAATACCCAAAACAGCATAGGTTAAATACTCAAGACAGCTGAGGTTAAATACTCTAGACAGCATAGGGTCAATACCCAAAACAGGTGAGGTTTAATATGCAAGACAGCTGAGGTTAAATACTCAAAACAACATAGGTTAAATACTCAAGACAGGTGAGGTTAAATACTCAAGACAGCTGAGGTTAAATATTCAAAACAGCATAGGTTAAATACTCAAGACAGGTGAGGTTAAATACTCAAGACAGCTGAGGTTAAATACCCAAAACAGGTGAGGTTAAATACTCAAGACAGTTGAGGTTTAATACTCATAACAGCATAAGTTAAATACTCAAGACAGGTGAGGTTAAATACTCAAAACAGCTGAGGTTAAATACTCAAGACAGCTGAGCTTAAATACTCAAAACTGTTAAGATGACTTGACTGTGGACTGGACAGATCTGTTCGCGTGGTTTAGTTTTGTTCAAACGTATTTAGTTTACATTGATTGGGAAACAAGCTTTCAGCATACATCACGCTCGATTTCTGCTTTCTGGAGACTGAACCAGGACTCGCGTCGTCGGTGTGGAAATATTCAAAAGGCAGAATCCGGTACCTCTGGTACAAGTAGCAGACGCTCTACCTCTGCGAGGTTTAAACGATCAGATTGTCTTTTTGTTTTGATAAATGATCACGTGTGCGAACATTTTATAAGTAACTTGTATTGTATAGCTGGTCAAAGTTAAATTGATGTCTACTTGGCTGATGTTTATTAACTTGGCTACATTCTTGGATGGCATTTAAGCCAGTTGGTAAACAAGATAAAACTAGTCATAATTACGTTTGGCAATCACGGGAATGAAAGTTGGCCGAGTCAGTATCCGAAAGAACGATCCTTAATTTATGTTCATGATTCCATAAAGCTTGTCCCTAGTTGATTTAGGGTACCTTGTTCGTCTAGTCGAAGAGCGTCCGCCTTGGCGCAGAAAGTAGCGGATACGATACAGGGCAGGTGCTTACAAAATACTTTCTAAACGGTAGTGATGGATTTCCCTCCTTGGCGCGGAACGTAGCGGATACGATACAAGGCAGGTGCTTACAAAATACTTTCTAAACGGTAGTGATGGCTTTCCCTTCTTGGCGCAGAAAGTAGCGGATACGATACAAGGCAGGTGCTTACAAAATACTTTCTAAACGGTAGTGATGGCTTTCCCTCCTTGGCGCAGAAAGTAGCGGATACGATACAGGGCAGGTGCTTACAAAATACTTTCTAAACGGTAGTGATTGCTTTCCCTCCTTGGCACTCAGGATTGTGGGGTTAGCATGACGACGGACTCGCCGGTATCCGGATAAATAGACCTTAAGTACTTGTAACTAAAGTTAAGTACCACTGACACGCCGTGATACACCTGAACAATTGTGAAACATGATGTTAAACTCCATGCCAACACAAAAACACAAAACAAACAACTTGTTGTACATTTTCAATTGTGAATATTCTCATTGAGAATATAACTTGTCGCTGTGCAAAAAACAGTCCTCGTAAACTATATGCATGCCACAGAGCGAGATGATTGTGTTGAGTCAGGATTGTGGGGTTAGTATTACAAATGACTCGCTGGTATTAGGAAAAATGGCCAGAAAGAACCACCACAAAACGAACAACTTGCAGTACATTTTCAATTGTGAATATTCTCATTGAGAATATAACTTGTCGCTGTGCAAGAAACAGTCCTCGTAAAATATATGCATGCCACAGAGCGAGATGATTGTGTTGAGTCAGGATTGTGGGGTTAGTATTACAACTGACTCGCTGGTATTAGAAAAATGGCCAGAAGGAACCACCACGAAACGAACAACTTGCGGTACATTTGCAATTGTGAATATAACAAGCAACAGTCCTCGTTATTGTATGAATGCCGCAAAGCGAGATGATAGTGTTAAGTCTCATTTGTTAAGATGTCTTAAACCTTTGCCTCATACAAGAAATATGCAGAAGACGACGTTGAAATTATCTACGCAATACTTTTAAACTGTTCAGCTAATTGACGTTTTATTATTGAATAAAAATAAAAACATTGTGGTAAATGGAGAAATTGTTGATTATTGGCGGTTCCTCCTTTGCCTCACAACGTTTCAAAAGTCATCTGCTACAGTTGCGTCAGCATGCGTCTACAAGTAGGAACCGATTGAATTGACTGGAAGACACTTTATACAGTGAGTTTGTATGTGATAGTTTTACGCACAAATCGTTATTTTAAAACAAAATATGAAACAATTAAGTTAAAGTGTCTACAAGTTCAGGTATGTTTTAATCGTTATTAACACATTGACGGTCTTAATTCTTTGAAGTATGCATTCCTGTTCAACGCTGTATCCAGTTTAAAAAAAATATATATTGTCAGTCACCTTATGCTTGATCACAAAATAAACAATAACAAAGATAACAATGTAAGTTTAGTTTGTGCAAAGTGACACAATATTACCCCCCTTTAAGTATTTTACATTAAAGGAATACGCTTGGCTGATGACAACTCGCTTTGAATTGAAAAATATTGACTTAATTAACATTTATTTACTATGCATTTCATTAACCTACAACTAATAATGAAGATATTACTATTTAAAGATGACTATTTGTGCTGATCGGTGCGCAGCATGAGCGCAGCCATTGTTTACATATCGCAATGTCTCGAGACTTTCTGAAAAGAATCGTGACGTCAATTTGTTAAAGTGTCTACAAGTTCAGGTATGTTTTGATCGTTATTAACACATTGACGGTCTTAATTCTTTGAAGTATGCATTCTTGTCCAACGCTGTATCCAGTTTTAAAAAAATTAAATATTGTCAGTCACCTTATGCTTGATCGCAAAATAAATTATACATTTAAAATATCTTGCGGATGCGTATATAGGATACTCTGGATATTCACTGGTCGTATATTCCCGAGGGTCGGTTAACGTGTGACGTGGCTCTCTGTTCGTAATTATATGCTTTATACACGATTGGTATTCCTAACCTAAAAGGTATTTTCAGTGTTTTGGTCCTTTTATCCTGACATCAACGAGTCAGTTATATGACAGTATATATATTCCCAATGTTTTGGCCCCTTTATCCTGACACCAGCGAGTTAGTTACATTACAGTATTTCCAGTGTTTTGGCCCCTTTATCCTGACACCATCGAGTCACTTACATCACAGTATTCTTAGTGTTTTGGCCCCTTTATCCTGACACCAGCGAGTCAGTTATAATGCTTATGCCAAAAGTAAGAGCGTAAAGGAAGAAGAATCCATTACTTCTATGTTAAATGTCTTTCAGGTACGACTGATGAAGAAATAATAGAAAAAATAGTTCGGATGCTACAGTCGAATATCAAACTTTCAACTTTCATCAGGTAGTTTGCACCATAAAACATGACAGAGGTTAATTGTTAACTCCCGTGGCTCACAGCATCTTCCATAATTATTGTGACGGAAACCGCTGCAGAAATTCCGAAAATTATGGGTAACCCTTTCCCTCATAACTCAAATCTGTAGCAGACAACTATGAACATATCTCATCAAAATAGTCAAGTATCTGTTTTAATGAGTGTAATTACTGAATAGAGATGAGACAATGTAGCAAAATGCGAAATTGTTCATTATGAGCAATGTTCCCAGAGGCGTATGTATGTCTTTTAGGTGATAAACACGGAGCAAGTCAAAGAACCAAATGTTCGGAAAGAGCTAGGGTTTACATTCGAAGTCCCTCGTATCTAGATCAGAGACTACTAAATAAATACATTCTGTATTTAAATGTCAATTAACAAGTTGTCGCATTTATAACACCTTTATCCAGTTAGTCAGTTGGTACATGTACAATGTATATTACTGGAAAGGGTTACATATCAACTTTAAGACAAGGTTTAATAAAAAAGGGGGCAATTTATCTTTTATAAGGGATGTCCATTTTAGCAACCCGTCAGAACAAGAACCAGTTTGGTACACTCTATCCACTCTATTTTTTTTGGCGCACAGTAAATAATTCAAACAGTACACACTCACAATGTAGTCAGTTAGATATACACACGTTTCAAGAAAAAAAAGATTGGGTTTCTTTCGGACTATTTCGGTAGTCCAGACCGCAATCTTTCTATGAAATTATTTAAATCAGTCAGGTATCTGTGCAAAGTGTCCATTAAACAAATGTTAAAGTAAAACGAAAAAATCGTTTGCTCAATCAGATCATTTTGTCCCTTCAACCATATGAATTGTAGTACTCTTTATTCATTTTATTTTTCGCTTCTTTCCATACCAAGGGATAAATAGATTGATATATTTAAATGCTATTGAGCAATTAGTGAGTTTTTATAGATGTAAAATGGGCTATAGTTACATGGTATTCCGTTAATGAGATTTTCAAATATCAATGACAGTCTGTCGAGATATGAACCCTTTTCCACACGGTTTTAACATATCATAATAAGAAATTTCATCTTTCGTTACAATGTTTTCAAATGTAATCTGCTGCAAAATCATCATATATCGTCTGTTAATAATTGACTCATTTCAGTATTCTAGGTAGGGTTCACCTGATAAATGGTGTTAACCCTTTCCAACGTCTATACGCATTACAGTGATTGATTGGGGTTTAACGCCGCTTTCAACAACTTTTCAGTCATATCACTGCGGCCAGTTCACCTTCTCATATGTTTCTTGGCATACTCACACCAGTACTTCATACAACATTCTTTCCCAGCAACTGGCTGCTTTTCCATATAGACTGGTAGCCCATTGGTGGAAGACGATTGACGCTTGTCACAATGGCTTTTGTCAAACGTAGGAAAGAAATACGCATTACAATACAGTAGACAAATAATGAAAACATTGTGGGAAAATATTAATTAACATTAGTAACGTTAATGCGAAAATAAACTTTCATGAAAACAGATATTTCATGTGAATACATCTTCCATAACGTAACGAGGCGGACACTCTAACCACTACCCCGTCGCTATAGTTATTAGATCACAACCAGTGTCGAGGTGGACACTCTTACCAGTACCCCATCGCTATAGTTATTATATCACAACCAGTGTCGAGGCGGACACTCTTATCACTACCCCATCGCTATAGTTATCATATCACAACCAGTGTCGAGGCGGACACTCTTACCACTACCCCATCGCTATAGTTATTATATCACAACCAGTGTAGAGGCGGACACTCTTACCAGTACCCCATCGCTATAGTTATTATATCACAACTAGTGTCGAGGCGGACACTCTTACCAGTACCCCATCGCTATAGTTATTATATCACAAACAGTGTCGAGGGGAACACTCTAACCACTACCGCATCGCTATAGTTATTATATCAAAACCAGTGTCGAGGCGGACACTCTTACAAGTACCCCATCGCTATAGTTATTATATCACAACCAGTGTCGAGGCGGACACTCTTACCACTACCCCATCGCTATAGTTATTATATCACAACCAGTGTCGAGGCGGACACTCTAACCACTACCCCGTAACTGTAGTTATTATATCACAACCAGTGTCGAGGCGGACACTCTTACCACTACCCCATCACTATAGTTATTATATCACAACCAGTGTCGAGGCGGACACTCTTATCACTACCCCATCGCTATAGTTATTATATCACAACCAGTGTCGAGACGGACACTCTTACCACTACCCCATCGCTATAGTTATTATATCACAACCAGTGTCGAGGCGGACACTCTTACCACTACCACATTGCTATAGTTATCATATCACAACCAGTGTCGAGGCGGACACTCTTACCACTACCCCGTCGCTATAGTTATTATATCACAACCAGTGTCGAGGCGGACACTCTAATCACTACCCCACAGCTATAGTTTTTATATCACAACCAGTGTCGAGGTGGACACTCTTACCACTACCCCATCTCTATAGTTATTATATCACAACCAGTGTCGAGTAGGACACTCTTACCACTACCCCATCGCTATAGTTATTATATCACAACCAGTGTCGAGGTGGACACTCTTACCACTACCCCGTCGCAATAGTTATTAGATCACAACCAGTGTCGAGGCGGACACTCTTACTACTACCCCGTCGCAATAGTTATTAGATCACAACCAGTGTCGAGGCGGACACTCTTACCACTACCCCATCCCTATAGTTATTATATCACAACCAGTGTCGAGGCGGACACTCTTACCACTACCCCGTCGCAATAGTTATTATATCACAACCAGTGTCGAGGCGGACATTCTTACCACTACCCCATCGCTATAGTTATTATATCACAACCAGTGTCGAGGCGGACACTCTTACCACTACCCCATCGCTATAGTTATTATATCACAACCAGTGTCGAGGCGGACACTCTTACCACTACCCCATCGCTATAGTTATTATATCACAACCAGTGTCGAGGCGGACACTCTTACCAGTACCCAATCGCTATAGTTATTATATCACAACCAGTGTCGAGGCGGACACTTTTGTCACTACCCCATCGCTATAGTTATTAGATCACAACCAGTGTCGAGGCGGACACTCTTACCACTACCCCATCACTATAGTTATTAGATCACAACCAGTGTCGAGGCGGACACTCTTACCACTACCCCATCGCTATAGTTATTATATCACAACCAGTGTCGAGGCGGACACTCTTACCACTACCCCATCGCTATAGTTATTATTATACCACAACCAGTGTCGAGGCGAACACTCTTACCACTACCCCATCGCTATAGTTATTATATCACAAGCAGTGTCGAGGCGGACACTCTTACCACTACTCCATCGCTATAGTTATTATATCACAACCAGTTTCGAGGCGGACACTCTTACCACTACCCCGTCGCAATAGTTATTAGATCACAACCAGTGTCGATGTGGACACTCTTACCACTACCCCATCACTATAGTTATTAGATCACAACCAGTGTCGAGGCGGACACTCTAACCACTACCCCATCACTATAGTTATTAGATCACAACCAGTGTCGAGGCGGACACTCTTACCACTACCACATCGCTATAGTTATTATATCACAACCAGTGTCGAGGCGGACACTCTTACCAGTACCCCATCGCTATAGTTATTATATCACAACCAGTGTCGAGGCGGACACTCTTACCACTACCCCATCGCTATAGTTATTATATCACAACCAGTGTCGAGGCGGACACTCTTATCACTACCCCATCGCTATAGTTATTATATCACAACCAGTGTCGAGGTGGACACTCTTACCACCACCCCATCGCTATAGTTATTATATCACAACCAGTGTCGAGGTGGACACTCTTACCACTAACCCGTCGCAATAGTTATTAGATCACAACCAGTGTCGAGGCGGACACTCTTACCACTACCCCGTCGCAATAGTTATTAGATCACAACCAGTGTCGAGGCGGACACTCTTACCACTACCCCATCCCTATAGTTATTATATCACAGCCAGTGTCGAGGCGGACACTCTTACCACTACCCCGTCGCAATAGTTATTATATCACAACCAGTGTCGAGGCGGACACTCTTACCACTACCCCATCGCTATAGTTATTATATCACAACCAGTGTCGAGGCGGACACTCTTACCACTACCCCATCGCTATAGTTATTATATCACAACCAGTGTCGAGGCGGACACTCTTACCACTACCCCATCGCTATAGTTATTATATCACAACCAGTGTCGAGGCGGACACTCTTACCACTACCCCATCGCTATAGTTATTATAGCACAACCAGTGTCGAGGCGGACACTCTTACCAGTACCCAATCGCTATAGTTATTATATCACAACCAGTGTCGAGGCAGACACTTTTGTCACTACCCCATCACTATAGTTATTAGATCACAACCAGTGTCGAGGCGGACACTGTTACCACTACCCCATCGATATAGTTATTAGATCACAACCAGTGTCGAGGCGTCATTCTTACCACTACCCCATCGTTATAGTTATTATATCACAACCAGTGTCGAGGAGGACACTCTTACCACTACCCCTTCGCAATAGTTATTATATCACAACCAGTGTCGAGGCGGACACTCTTACCACTACCCCGTCGCAATAGTTATTATATCACAACCAGTGTCGAGTCGGACACTCTTACCAGTACCCCATCGCTATAGTTATTATATCACAACCAGTGTCGAGGCTGACACTCTTACCAATACCCCATCGCTATAGTTATTATATCACAACCAGTGTCGATGCGGACACTCTTACCACTACCCCGTCGCAATAGTTATTATATCACAACCAGTGTCGAGGCGGACACTCCTACCACTACCCCATCCATCACTATATTTATTATATCACAACCAGTGTCGAGGCGGACACTCTTACCACTACCCCGTTGTTATAGTTATTATATCACAACCAGTGTCGAGGCGAAAACTCTTACCACTACCCCGTCGCTATAGTTATTATATCACAACCAGTGTCGAGGCGGACACTCTTACGACTACCCCGTCGAAATAGTTATTATATCACAACCAGTATCGAGGTGGACACTCTTACCACTACCCCATCGCTATCGTTATTAAATCACAACCAGTGTTGAGGCTGACACTCTTACCACTACCCCATCACTATAGTTATTAGATCCCAACCAGTGTCGAGGCGGACACTCTTACCACTACCCCATCGCTATAGTTATTATATCACAACCATTGTCGAGGCGGACACTCTTACCAGTACCCAATCGCTATAGTTATTATATCACAACCAGTGTCGAGGCGGACACTTTTGTCACTACCCTATCGCTATAGTTATTAGATCACAACCAGTGTCGAGGCGGACACTCTTACCACTACCCCGTCGCAATAGTTATTATATCACAACCAGTGTCGAGTCGGACACTCTTACCACTACCCCATCGCTATAGTTATTATATCACAACCAGTGTCGAGGCGGACACTCTTACCACTACCCCATCGCTATAGTTATTATATCACAACCAGTGTCGAGGCGGACACTCTTACCACTACCCCATCGCTATAGTTATTATATCACAACCAGTGTCGAGGCGGACACTCTTACCAGTACCCAATCGCTATAGTTATTATATCACAACCAGTGTCGAGGCGGACACTTTTGTCACTACCCCATCGCTATAGTTATTAGATCACAACCAGTGTCGAGGCGGACACTCTTACCACTACCCCATCACTATAGTTATTAGATCACAACCAGTGTCGAGGCGGACACTCTTACCACTACCCCATCGCTATAGTTATTATATCACAACCAGTGTCGAGGCGGACACTCTTACCACTACCCCATCGCTATAGTTATTATTATACCACAACCAGTGTCGAGGCGAACACTCTTACCACTACCCCATCGCTATAGTTATTATATCACAAGCAGTGTCGAGGCGGACACTCTTACCACTACTCCATCGCTATAGTTATTATATCACAACCAGTTTCGAGGCGGACACTCTTACCACTACCCCGTCGCAATAGTTATTAGATCACAACCAGTGTCGATGTGGACACTCTTACCACTACCCCATCACTATAGTTATTAGATCACAACCAGTGTCGAGGCGGACACTCTAACCACTACCCCATCACTATAGTTATTAGATCACAACCAGTGTCGAGGCGGACACTCTTACCACTACCACATCGCTATAGTTATTATATCACAACCAGTGTCGAGGCGGACACTCTTACCAGTACCCCATCGCTATAGTTATTATATCACAACCAGTGTCGAGGCGGACACTCTTACCACTACCCCATCGCTATAGTTATTATATCACAACCAGTGTCGAGGCGGACACTCTTATCACTACCCCATCGCTATAGTTATTATATCACAACCAGTGTCGAGGTGGACACTCTTACCACCACCCCATCGCTATAGTTATTATATCACAACCAGTGTCGAGGTGGACACTCTTACCACTAACCCGTCGCAATAGTTATTAGATCACAACCAGTGTCGAGGCGGACACTCTTACCACTACCCCGTCGCAATAGTTATTAGATCACAACCAGTGTCGAGGCGGACACTCTTACCACTACCCCATCCCTATAGTTATTATATCACAGCCAGTGTCGAGGCGGACACTCTTACCACTACCCCGTCGCAATAGTTATTATATCACAACCAGTGTCGAGGCGGACACTCTTACCACTACCCCATCGCTATAGTTATTATATCACAACCAGTGTCGAGGCGGACACTCTTACCACTACCCCATCGCTATAGTTATTATATCACAACCAGTGTCGAGGCGGACACTCTTACCACTACCCCATCGCTATAGTTATTATATCACAACCAGTGTCGAGGCGGACACTCTTACCACTACCCCATCGCTATAGTTATTATAGCACAACCAGTGTCGAGGCGGACACTCTTACCAGTACCCAATCGCTATAGTTATTATATCACAACCAGTGTCGAGGCAGACACTTTTGTCACTACCCCATCACTATAGTTATTAGATCACAACCAGTGTCGAGGCGGACACTGTTACCACTACCCCATCGATATAGTTATTAGATCACAACCAGTGTCGAGGCGTCATTCTTACCACTACCCCATCGTTATAGTTATTATATCACAACCAGTGTCGAGGAGGACACTCTTACCACTACCCCTTCGCAATAGTTATTATATCACAACCAGTGTCGAGGCGGACACTCTTACCACTACCCCGTCGCAATAGTTATTATATCACAACCAGTGTCGAGTCGGACACTCTTACCAGTACCCCATCGCTATAGTTATTATATCACAACCAGTGTCGAGGCTGACACTCTTACCAATACCCCATCGCTATAGTTATTATATCACAACCAGTGTCGATGCGGACACTCTTACCACTACCCCGTCGCAATAGTTATTATATCACAACCAGTGTCGAGGCGGACACTCCTACCACTACCCCATCCATCACTATATTTATTATATCACAACCAGTGTCGAGGCGGACACTCTTACCACTACCCCGTTGTTATAGTTATTATATCACAATCAGTGTCGAGGCGGAAACTCTTACCACTACCCCGTCGCTATAGTTATTATATCACAACCAGTGTCGAGGCGGACACTCTTACGACTACCCCGTCGAAATAGTTATTATATCACAACCAGTATCGAGGTGGACACTCTTACCACTATCCCATCGCTATCGTTATTAAATCACAACCAGTGTTGAGGCTGACACTCTTACCACTACCCCATCACTATAGTTATTAGATCCCAACCAGTGTCGAGGCGGACACTCTTACCACTACCCCATCGCTATAGTTATTATATCACAACCATTGTCGAGGCGGACACTCTTACCAGTACCCAATCGCTATAGTTATTATATCACAACCAGTGTCGAGGCGGACACTTTTGTCACTACCCTATCGCTATAGTTATTAGATCACAACCAGTGTCGAGGCGGACACTCTTGCCACTACCCCATCACTATAGTTATTAGATCACAACCAGTGTCGAGGCGGACACTCTTACCACTACCCCATCGCTATAGTTATTATATCACAACCAGTGTCGAGGCGGACACTCTTACCACTACCCCATCGCTATAGTTATTATTATATCACAACCAGTGTCGAGGCGGACACTCTTACCACTACCCCATCGCTATAGTTATTATATCACAAGCAGTGTCGAGGCGGACACTCTTACCACTACCCCATCGCTATAGTTATTATATCACAACCAGTTTCGAGGCGGACACTCTTACCACTACCCCGTCGCAATAGTTATTAGATCACAACCAGTGTCGAGGTGAACACTCTTACCACTACCCCATCACTATAGTTATTAGATCACAACCAGTGTCGAGGCGGACACTCTTACCACTACCCCATCACTATAGTTATTAGATCACAACCAGTGTCGAGCCGGACACTCTTACCACTACCACATCGCTATAGTTATTATATCACAACCAGTGTCGAGGCGGACACTCTTACCAGTACCCCATCGCTATAGTTATTATATCCCAACCAGTGTCGAGGCGGACACTCTTATCACTACCCCATCGCTATAGTTATTATATCACAACCAGTGTCGAGGTGGACACTCTTACCACTACCACGTCGCAATAGTTATAAGATCACAACCAGTGTCGAGGCGGACACTCTTACCACTACCCCGTCGCAATAGTTATTATATCACAACCAGTGTCGAGGCGGACACTCTTACCACTACCCCATCGCTATAGTTATTATATCACAACAAGTGTCGAGGCGGACACTCTTACCACTACCCCATCACTATAGTTATGATATCACAACCAGTGTCGAGGCGGACACTCTTACCACTACCCCATCGCTATAGTTATTATATCACAACCAGTGTCGAGGCGGACACTCTTACCACTACCCCATCGCTATAGTTATTATATCACAACCAGTGTCGAGGCGGACACTCTTACCAGTACCCAATCGCTATAGTTATTATATCAAAACCAGTGTCGAGGCGGACACTTTTGTCACTACCCCATCGCTATAGTTATTAGATCACAACCAGTATCGAGGTGGACACTCTTACCACTACCCCATCACTATAGTTATTAGATCACAACCAGTGTCGAGGCGGACACTCTTACCACTACCCCATCGTTATAGTTATTATATCACAACCAGTTTCGAGGCGGACACTCTTACCACTACCCCCTCGCAATAGTTATTATATCACAACCAGTGTCGAGGCGGACACTCTTACCACTACCCCGTCGCAATAGTTATTATATCACAACCAGTGTCGAGGTGGACACTCTTACCAGTACCCCTTCGCTATAGTTATTATATCACAACCAGTGTCGAGGCTGACACTCTTACCACTACGCCATCGCTATAGTTATTATATCACAACCAGTGTCGATGCGGACACTCTTACCACTACCCCGTCGCAATAGTTATTATATCACAACCAGTGTCGAGGCGGACACTCTTACCACTACCCCATCCATCACTATAGTTATTATATCACAACCAGTGTCGAGGCGGACACTCTTACCACTACCCCGTCGTTATAGTTATTATATCACAACCAGTGTCGAGGCGGACACTCTTACCACTACCCCATCGCTATAGTTATTATATCACAACCAGTGTCGAGCGGACACTCTTACGACTACCCCGTCGAAATAGTTATCATATCACAACCAGTGTCGAGGTGGACACTCTTACCACTACCCCATCGATATAGTTATTATATCACAACCAGTGTCGAGGCTGACACTCATACCTCTACCCCATCACTATAGTTATTAGATCACAACCAGTGTCGAGGCGGACACTCTTATCACTACCCCATCGCTATAGTTATTATATCACAACCAGTGTCGAGGCGGACACTCTTACCACTACCCCGTCGCTATAGTTATTAGATCACAACCAGTGTCGAGGCCGACACTCTTACCAGTATCCCATCGCTATAGTTATTATATCACAACCAGTGTCGAGGCGGACACTCTTACCAGTACCCTATCGTTATAGTTATTATACCACAACCAGTGTCGAGGCGGACACTCTTATCACTACCCCATCGCTATAGTTATTATATCACAACCAGTGTCGAGGCGGACATTCTTACCAGTACCCCATCGCTATAGTTATTATATCACAACCAGTGTCGAGGCGGACACTCTTACCACTACCCCATCGCTATAGTTACTATATCACAACCAGTGTCGAGGCGGACACTCTTACCAGTACCCCATCGCTATAGTTATTATATCACAACCAGTGTCGAGGCGGACACTCTTATCACTACCCCATCGTTATAGTTATTATATCACAACCAGTGTCGAGGCGGACACTCTTATCACTACCCCATCGCTATAGTTATTATA
The DNA here is from genome assembly GCA_031761405.1 of Serripes groenlandicus. Taxonomy (NCBI): domain Eukaryota; kingdom Metazoa; phylum Mollusca; class Bivalvia; order Cardiida; family Cardiidae; genus Serripes; species Serripes groenlandicus. The sequence goes on from JASEVX010000001.1 coordinate 13,447,864, forward strand.
TCACAACCAGTGTCGAGGCGGACACTCTTATCACTACCCCATCGTTATAGTTATTATATCACAACCAGTGTCGAGGCGGACACTCTTACCACTACCCTATCGTTATAGTTATTATATCACAACCAGTGTCGAGGCAGACACTCTTATCACTACCCCATCGCTATAGTTATTATATCACAACCAGTGTCGAGGCGGACACTCTTATCACTACCCCATCGTTATAGTTATTATATCACAACCAGTGTCGAGGCGGACACTCTTACCAGTACCCAATCCCTATAGTTATTTTATCACAACCAGTGTCGAGGCGGACACTCTAACCACTACCCCATCGCTATAGTTATTATATCACAACCAGTGTCGAGGTGGATACTCTTACCACTACCCCATCGTTATAGTTATTAGATCACAACCAGTGTCGAGGTGGATACTCTTACCACTACCCCATCGTTATAGTTATTAGATCACAACCAGTGTCGAGGCGGACACTCTTACCACTACCCCGTCGCAATAGTTATTATATCACAACCAGTGTCGAGGTGGACACTCTTACCAGTACCCCATCGCTATAGTGATTAGATCACAACCAGTGTCGAGGCGTCACTCTTACCACTACCCCATCGTTAGAGTTATTATATCACAACCAGTGTCGAGGCGAACACTCTTACCACTACCCCATCCCTATAGTTATTATATCACAACCAGTTTCGAGGCGGACACTCTTACCACTACCCCCTCGCAATAGTTATTATATCACAACCAGTGTCGAGGCGGACACTCTTACCACTACCCCGTCGCAATAGTTATTATATCACAACCAGTGTCCAGGCGGACACTCTTACCAGTACCCCATCGCTATAGTTATTATATCACAACCAGCGTCGAGGCTGACACTCTTACCACTACCCCATCGCTATAGTTATTATATCACAACCAGTGTCGATGCGGACACTCTTACCACTACCCCGTCGCAATAGTTATTATATCACAACCAGTGTCGAGGCTGACACTCTTACCACTACCCCATCACTATAGTTATTAGATCACAACCAGTGTCGAGGCGGACACTCTTACCACTACCCCATCGCTATAGTTATTATATCACAACCAGTGTCGAGGCGGACACTCTTACCAGTACCCAATCGCTATAGTTATTATATCACAACCAGTGTCGAGGCGGACACTCTTACCACTACCCCGTCGCAATAGTTATTATATCACAACCAGTGTCGAGGCGGACACTCTTACCAGTACCCAATCGCTATAGTTATTATATCAAAACCAGTGTCGAGGCGGACACTTTTGTCACTACCCCATCGCTATAGTTATTAGATCACAACCAGTATCGAGGTGGACACTCTTACCACTACCCCATCACTATAGTTATTAGATCACAACCAGTGTCGAGGCGGACACTCTTACCACTACCCCATCGTTATAGTTATTATATCACAACCAGTGTCGAGGCGAACACTCTTACCACTACCCCATCCCTATAGTTATTATATCACAACCAGTTTCGAGGCGGACACTCTTACCACTACCCCCTCGCAATAGTTATTATATCACAACCAGTGTCGAGGCGGACACTCTTACCACTACCCCGTCGCAATAGTTATTATATCACAACCAGTGTCGAGGTGGACACTCTTACCAGTACCCCTTCGCTATAGTTATTATATCACAACCAGTGTCGAGGCTGACACTCTTACCACTACGCCATCGCTATAGTTATTATATCACAACCAGTGTCGAGGCGGACACTCTTACGACTACCCCGTCGAAATAGTTATTATAACACAACCAGTGTCGAGGTGGACACTCTTACCACTACCCCATCGCTATAGTTATTATATCACAACCAGTGTCGAGGCGGACACTCTTACCACTACCCTGTCGTTATAGTTATTATATCACAACCAGTGTCGAGGCGGACACTCTTACCACTACCCCATCGCTATAGTTATTATATCACAACCAGTGTCGAGGCGGACACTCTTACGACTACCCCGTCGAAATAGTTATTATATCACAACCAGTGTCGAGGTGGACACTCTTACCACTACCCCATCGCTATAGTTATTATATCACAACCAGTGTCGAAGCTGACACTCTTACCACTACCCCATCACTATAGTTATTAGATCACAACCAGTGTCGAGGCGGACACTCTTACCACTACGCCATCGCTATAGTTATTATATCACAACCAGTGTCGAGGCGGACACTCTTACCACTATCCCGTCGCTATAGTTATTATATCACAACCAGTGTCAAGGCGGACACTCTTACCACTACCCCATCACTATAGTTATTATATCACAACCAGTGTCGAGGCGGACACTCTTACCACTACCCCATCGCTATAGTTATTAGATCACAACCAGTGTCGAGGCGGACACTTTTACCAGTATCCCATCGCTATAGTTATTATATCACAACCAGTGTCGAGGCGGACACTCTTATCACTACCCCATCGTTATAGTTATTATATCACAACCAGTGTCGAGGCGGACACTCTTATCACTACCCCATCGTTATAGTTATTATATCACAACCAGTGTCGAGGCGGACACTCTTACCACTACCCTATCGTTATAGTTATTATATCACAACCAGTGTCGAGGCGGACACTCTTATCACTACCCCATCGCTATAGTTATTATATCACAACCAGTGTCGAGGCGGACACTCTTATCACTACCCCATCGTTATAGTTATTATATCACAACCAGTGTCAAGGCGAACACTCTTACCACTACCCAATCCCTATAGTTATTATATCCCAACCAGTGTCGAGGCGGACACTCTTACCACTACCCCATCGCTATAGTTATTATATCACAACCAGTGTCGAGGCGGACACTCTTACCAGTACCCCATCGCTATAGTTATTATATCACAACCAGTGTCGAGGCGGACACTCTTACCACTACCCCGTCGCTATAGTTATTATATCACAACCAGTGTCGAGGCGGACACTCTTACCACTACCCCATAACTATAGTTATTATATCACAACCAGTGTCGAGGCGGACACTCTTACCACTACCCCATCGCTATAGTTATTAGATCACAACCAGTGTCGAGGCGGACACTCTTACCAGTATCCCATCGCTATAGTTATTATATCACAACCAATGTCGAGGCGGACATTCTTACCAGTACCCCATCGCTATAGTTATTATATCACAACCAGTGTCGAGGCGGACACTCTTACCACTACCCCATCGCTACAGTTATTATATCACAACCAGTGTCGAGGCGGACACTCTTACCAGTACCCCATCGCTATAGTTATTATATCACAACCAGTGTCGAGGCGGACACTCTTATCACTACCGCATCGTTATAGTTATTATATCACAACCAGTGTCGCGGCGGACACTCTTATCACTACCCCATCGCTATAGTTATTATATCACAACCAGTGTCGAGGCGGACACTCTTATCACTACCCCATCGTTATAGTTATTATATCACAACCAGTGTCGAGGCGGACACTCTTACCACTACCCTATCGTTATAGTTATTATATCACAACCAGTGTCGAGGCGGACACTCTTATCACTACCCCATCGCTATAGTTATTATATCACAACCAGTGTCGAGGCGGACACTCTTACCAGTACCCCATCGCTATAGTTATTATATCACAACCAGTGTCGAGGCGGACACTCTTATCACTACCCCATCGTTATAGTTATTATATCACAACCAGTGTCGAGGCGGACACTCTTATCACTACCCCATCGCTATAGTTATTATATCACAACCAGTGTCGAGGCGGACACTCTTAGCACTACCCCATCGTTATAGTTATTATATCACAACCAGTGTCGAGGCGGACACTCTTCCCACTACCCTATCGTTATAGTTATTATATCACAACCAGTGTCGAGGCGGACACTCTTATCACTACTCCATCGCTATAGTTATTATATCACAACCAGTGTCGATGCGGACACTCTTATCACTACCCCATCGTTATAGTTATTATATCACAACCAGTGTCGAGGCGGACACTCTTACCAGTACCCAATCGCTATAGTTATTATATCACAACCAGTGTCGAGGCGGACACTCTTACCAGTATCCCATCGCTATAGTTATTATATCACAACCAGTGTCGAGGCGGACATTCTTACCAGTACCCCATCGCTATAGTTATTATATCACAACCAGTGTCGAGGCGGACACTCTTACCACTACCCCATCGCTATAGTTATTATATCCCAACCAGTGTCGAGGCGGACACTCTTACCAGTACCCCATCGCTATAGTTATTATATCACAACCAGTGTCGAGGCGGACACTCTTATCACTACCCCATCGTTATAGTTATTATATCACAACCAGTGTCGAGGCGGACACTCTTATCACTACCCCATCGCTATAGTTATTATATCACAACCAGTGTCGAGGCGGACACTCTTATCACTACCCTATCGTTATAGTTATTATATCACAACCAGTGTCGAGGCGGACACTCTTATCACTACCCCATCGCTATAGTTATTATATCACAACCAGTGTCGAGGCGGACACTCTTATCACTACCCCATCGTTATAGTTATTATATCACAACCAGTGTCGAGGCGGACACTCTTACCAGTACCCAATCGCTATAGTTATTATATCACAACCAGTGTCGAGGCGGACACTCTTACCACTACCCCATCGCTATAGTTATTATATCACAACCAGTGTCGAGGTGGATACTCTTACCACTACCCCATCGTTATAGTTATTAGATCACAACCAGTGTCGAGGCGGACACTCTTACCACTACCCCATCGTTATAGTTATTATATCACAACCAGTGTCGAGGTGGACACTCTTACATCTACCCCATCGTTATATTTATTAGATCACAACCAGTGTCGAGGTGGACACTCTTACCACTACCCCATCGTTATCGTTATTATATCACAACCAGTGTCGAGGTGGATACTCTGACCACTACCCCATCGTTATAGTTATTATATCACAACCAGTGTCGAGGCGGACACTCTTACCACTACCCCATCGCTATAGTTATTATATCACAACCAGTGTCGAGGCGGACACTCTTATCACTACCCCATCGTTATAGTTATTATATCACAACCAGTGTCGAGGCGGACACTCTTATCACTACCCCATCGTTATAGCACTTAATTCACAAACTGATTTGAACCGGGAAACGTTTCAACAATAGGTTTGGATTCTATCCTATTATGATAACATTAATTGAGTCATGGGAAAACGTACTCATTGACTCTTGTGAACAATGTAGAACTAGATCAACCCGTGTGTCTGTGTAATTTATATACATGTACTGTTCATATATTATTTAGAGACACTTGTTAGAAGTTTATGTTCAAATTGTATAGGTTATAATAAGGCTGAGCAGACGGCCAGGCTTATATGAACCCTACACTGTTCAGAAATACTAACTTGTACCTGTTGTCATGCACGAACAAACCTACTTGAACAATGGTAGTTACGGCTTTCCCTCCCAGAGTTGCGGGGTAAGCATTTCGACGAACTCGCCGGTGTAAGAATATTTGTGTTATGAACCAGTAGTACAGATATCTTGCCTATGAGTCAAGACAGCTTTGATCATAGCATACCCATAAACACGGGAATATATGATGTACGAAAAAACCTCGGATAGCGAAGATGGGGATTGCCATGAGTATGAAAAGGATGTTCGGTGACTAGAAGTACGAACGATTTAGATCAGATTGTATTCGTGACAGTATTTTTATGCGCGAAACTAAACATTTCGTTATCAAAGCAAACGTTATTTGTGAATATGTTAATTACCATGTATGTTAAATAACCAAGACAGATACAGTTGACATAGTACACCGGAAATCTCTGTATCTCTCAATCAATCAGAGTGTCATTTTACATGTCCAATGTTCACGCGTGTATTAATA
>JASEVX010000001.1:13461490-13625847 GCA_031761405.1 Serripes groenlandicus
ATCTTTTTTCGACAAAATTCTGCTGGATTCTCTATAGAATCCTATATAAACAGCCCTAAAAAAAAGTGCGCGGATTTAACTTAAATCGGCGCGGTTTTTTTTTTGTCCACGATAAGAGGCCGTCCACAGAAAAACACGCTGGCCCCAACAGGACACCGTAGATAACTGTATGCCTAATTACTTTTTTACAGATAATAATGGCTCTCGTGATACTGTGCGGATGAGCAGGCTCGTCGTAGTCTTTATTGTACTTATAAACTATAGGACTCTATACTCGCTTATAGCGGTTTATTTATATGGTCTGCTACTGCAGAGTTGTTGTATGCGGGAAAGGGTTAACTCGACATTTAGCCCAGTTTGTGACAGGTCTATAACTATAATTAATAATTTTAGTGTGAACAAAAAGGAGATGTGATTCCTACATGCACCGAATTTACAGCATGATGTTTTGAAACATAATTAGGGAAATATGAAAAAATGAATAAAATATGTATTGAAACGGCTGAAGGACATCGTGCCAAAAGGAGTAATTGTTTCACGAGGGAAAGCGGTGTTAGATTACATAGTGGTTTCTTGGTAAACGTCGAAGTATTCCACATAGCTACTTAAAGCATTTAGTCTTACACCCTTTCCCACATCAGTTGAAGTCGAATATTGAGGGTCACAGTAGCGTTTGTTTAGAAAGAATGACCGAGACTAAAGTCGAACTCACGGGCCCTTGATGGATAATACCCATGTAAGGTCCCTGCATTGGTTATTCACAAGAGAAGACAGTGCAAGATTAGCATCTGAAGAGTCGAATACACTTTAATAGTTGTATAATATAAAATAATTTCTTAAGAACAAATTGTAAATTTTGTTGATGGCCATGGGCATAAGAGTACCACTCTTAAAACTCAAGTGCATGGATAGTGTTGCCAAAACACTTGTCTATTGTTTCTTAAAACATTACCGGAAGATAATTGAATCTTTAGTCACCCAGGATCATCATGTATATTTAATTGTCAGTCACGTGACAGATAGGTCAGTGAAGTTGTTGCAAAATCTGTAATTTACAGACTTTAGCAACTCAACACTCACTCACTCACTCACTCACTCACTCAGGTAGACCCCGAATAATAACTAGTTGGATTTAATGTAGTTCGTCTCTATCGGAGCATTTTAGTATGACAGTGACGGTGATTTTGTAGTGATTTATTTTTAGCAGATAATACGATGGACTGTTAGACACTCATCCATTTAAGTGCGTAAGAGTTTGACATTCATATGTGTACCTCCTACTTAAATAATATTCATAGTAATAAACTCCACTTGGGAAAATGTAAACAGCTTGGGCACGCGATACTGTTCAGCGATATCCCAAAACGATAAAAGACGTGAATTATATCGATAGCCTTGGCAAAATGTTTAAATAAAATAAATGCATGAAGACTTTGATGCTTTGAACAGCTTATAAGGTAAGCATTACAAATTGTTCTCTCATATCTTTTTATGTTTCATTTAACTGACGTTCTTGTAGGGGGACACCTGGTTCAGGTTTCTCTACTCGAGTATGATTTTATGTTTTGACTGTTCACATTTAATTCTGTTTCCGTTGAAATGTGACCTCAATGTTAGTTTTCCATTGTTGAACATTTTGATAAAAAAAACAGACTTTGAAAATGGACCAGTCTTGAATTATGATCAGTCATATGGTCATTGTTATAGGTTATTAAAATTAAGATTAAACTCAGACAACGAGTTTCCGTTGAAGAGAACATGGAAAGAGACGCTGAGTTTCGCATCCTTAAATGAAACCATTGGCAATGTCAATCCCAGGCTCGAACCTAAAACTTCATTTGTAGGTTACACCATCTAAGCATACAATGTTGATACCTAAGAACTTTGTTGCAGCTATATGTAGGCCTATGATTCAATTGAAACCAAAAGCGACATCCAAAGTCGTCACAATAAATGTGTCGTTTCTATATGTCTGCCCATACGTCACAGAGCATGATTTGGTCTTAAATGGTTTAGAGGTGTGGAATAAGACAAAGGAAACCAAAAAATCTGACAGATATAATAGTAAGATTGGGATTAACGTCCGTCGTCAACATTGAGATCTACCTTTTGAACTTTGTGAAGACCACAATCCTCACCCTTTTATCACTTAGCCACCTTCAAATCTTGATCAACTTAGAAACATGGTAAGATGGGGTAAAGCCTAGATCAGAAGTTCATTTTTTAAAACAATCCTTATTTATTTTTTATTTAATGAACATTCATCAGAACATTATTTTGATAAAGTAACGGTTAAGTTCGAAAATGGGTCACATGAGGTCAAATAATGTGTCACTGGGTCACATTTGATATAAATCCTTTGAACACTCTGATCCGATTGTATTCAGAACATCCTTCTTCATGTGATCTCGCTGGAATTCAAAACTGGTTCAAAGGGGGTCATACTCTAGATCACTAGCTAAAAGTTAAAAACAACAACTTTTGAACACTCTAGAGGTCACATTTGTCATCTGATATTCAAGACAGTACATATGAACAAGCATATCCACCAAACCTGGGCTAATTTAGAAACTGGGTAAAGTGGGTTCAGAAACTAAGTCACAAGGTCAAATTTAAGAAAATCTTGTGAACACTCGACTGGTCACATTTCTCTTTCCATGTACATCGACAATATCTCAGAGCTGTCATTGCTATGAAATCTCAGTCGTGGTTTAGAATTAAAGAAAGGACGTCAATTCTCTAGAGACCTTTTTTTAAAAAAAAATCCTAAGAACATTCAACTTCACACAATCTCGGGCATGTTAACAATTGGGTAGCATTGAGTCAAAAACAAGGTCACTAGTTTAAAATTTAGACAAACCTTGTAGAGGCCATATTTTCCATTCAATCTTCATGAAAGTTCATCAGAATATACGCTTCCATCGAATCTCAGTCACGTTTGAAACAGAGTCCCATGGGGTCTAAAACTAGGTCAAATGTTGGGGAAAACATTGTGAATACTTTAGCCCGGAAGTGGGAAAAGATACAAGTTGACATTTTTGAACTGTGAAGGTTCAGATCAACCTGTACATCTGCTCCGTCTGATCATAATCTACACAAATAGACATACTTATCTAAGTAATATTTGAACAGTGAATATCTTGATATAACTGTGAACAGACTGATCTGGAACTACACTATTTACCAAAGCCAACTTACACATTTTCCCTTAACGGGCTCATATAATTGTTATATGTCGGACAAAACCACAGAAGGAACAATCTACATGGTATGCCTTTGTATTAAGCTTTCGTTACTTATCTGCACTTCAGGGAAAAATATCAGACTACGGATGCGTACAACATAATCATGGCTTCTGGATCTGACGAGATATTCGACCAAGACTGTGACGTTTGTCTGTCAAACGATAAAACATCGGAGGCAATATCCTACTGTACTAAATGTTGTGAGCACCTCTGCCAATCATGTGATATAGCGCACAGAGGATCTAAGGCGACGAGAGACCATACAATTATGACAGGGAGTAGCGTACCATTAGTATCTACGACGGTAAAGCCAACGTTACCAATTATGTTCTGTGACAAACATAAAACAGCGTTACTTGACTCCTACTGTACCACTCACGAACAGGTCATCTGTCCTGCCTGTAGAATGACGAACCATACAAGATGTAATACAAGCGATGTCAGCAGGCACAGTGCTAAAATCGATGTTGGAAAGGAGCTTAAGAAAGTCGCTAATCGTCTAAGAGACTTGACAAATAAATATGACAACCTTACAAAGGACAGACACACTGATAAATCAACATTGATCTCTCAGATACAGAATTGCCTCAGCGGCATGCAACAATTCCGCAATAATATAAATGACAAGCTGGATAAACTTGAACTGAAACTGTCTTCTGACATCCGACAAATTGAAGAAACGTTGAAAAAAGAGATCGACGGTCACTTATCGTTAGCCGATGACATTTCCCACCAAATCGGGGATCTAGACAAATCTTTATTGGAATGTGTGAACACGCAGGAAGATGACGTCATGTTTGTCGGGTTGAATAAAGCATCTTCACGTGCAGCTGAATATGGTCATATTATTGGTGAAATCCAGAAAGTTATTTGCCCAATAAAGATTGGTTTTCGACCCAATTACATCTTATCTGACCTGATCCAGGAGTCACAATCACTGGGAACTGTCGCTGACAACCGACCAATAAAATCTGGTCCAAAACAGACATCTATACTGAACATAATATGTGTGAAGAAAAAAAGTGTACAAAAGGTGACTTCAGATTCAGTTTCGGGATGCACATTTATGTCTGATGGGCATGTTGTACTCGCATGTGGTGACAATGGTCTTAAATTGTTTGATAAAAACTTACTTTTAAAAGCCCAGTTATCCGTTAGATCAGGAGACGTGTCTACTATCAATGACACTGACGTCATAGTTACACAAGGTAGCCTCAAACAGCTCCAGCGGGTAAGGATATTCCCGGGAATGGTGGTGAAGAAAACGTTGAAGATGGAAAGAAACTGTTACGGTGTAGATGTTAATGGAGAGGAGATCTACGTTACCTGTCATGATCGTCCCGGTAATGGTGAAGTACGAGTACTCAACATGGACGGTATGGTACAGAAAAGGTTGGGGGTCGATTACGGTCAATATAAATTTACAAGGCCTGAAAATGTTAAAGTCAACAAAGGCGCGAGTAAGATATTTGTCTCTGATTTTGATACTCACACTGTAACATGTTTAAACAACCATGGTCACGTGATATACCGATACTCCTCTGAAAGAGATTTGAAGTCACCGGTCGGAATGTATGTGGATGGAGAAGATAACCTATTAGTGTGTGGATTAAATTCTCACAATGTAAATATGATCCGAGTTGCTGGTACAAAAGAGAAGATTTTGTTCTCAGAGAAGGACGGGATACACCACCCAGTATGTATATCGTTCAGACCCAGTGATGGCTGCCTAGTGGTGGGTTTACATCCGAACGCCAAAACTGATCAAAAGCTGATCATATTCAGTACTAGATAAGCTCATGTGTGTCCCGGATAGCCATTTCATTATGTCTTATAACATGCTGATGATTTCACAGTAAAGTCGATTTCTATTTACCTGTGTATTTAGTTCGACGCTTAGAAAATGAATAACAAAGTTGTTTTTACTACAATTGAAATAACTACAGTAAGTTTTGAAATTGACCATAATTTGAAGAACCGTCTTTTCCGACATTGTTGGCAATTCCCATTTAGATGGATGATAGCAGGACTCGTAATAATATCTAAAATATATATTTGAGACAGTCATTATTTAAGCCGCCTGACACGAAAATGAATATTCAAAAGTTTTAAAAACTATTGGTATTTAAGATCGAACTATGTATTCTTCTTGTATTTGTATTATCGGCGTCGTTTGTTCACTAAGTCAAAATGGAATAGGAAATTTTGTCTTTGGGATCTTTTGTCCTGTTTTCCGTTCTTCAAACAGTAGTTTGGTGGTGTGTATGACTAGATAGCAGTTGGGTGAAGATCCTGATCAGACTGTATATAGGTTAAGGCTGATCTGGATCTTCACTTATGACATCGTGTATATCTGTTTACCATCTAGAAAAAAATCCGGTAGACTTTTTGTTATATTTGTTTTATCTGTTTAGAAGTCACAACATAACGTGGTAAAACGATAAGGATCAAGCTAACTCTGTACATTAATCCTGTAAATCATATCTACTTCAAAAGTTGTTTGTGTCGCACATAAAAACAGTGAAGATTTGGATGAGCCTTATCAAAACTCGCAGTTTCATCACACACAATCCATGGCATTCTCTGCTAGCGTGCAATTAGACAAGTCATGGATAAAATATAGCGAATCTCGATCAGTGTGGTCAATATCTACACGCTTTGCCATCTAAGCAAAGGACCATTGCAGTTGCATATGGTATAACCTTTAAAAGAATGACCACGCTGTATACATGTGCGGTTTGATCTGAAACAAAACTGGTCTCAAATGTCCGAAGGCCTAATATCCTGTGTCGGGGATCTTATTAGTTGGTGTATCAAGACGTAACGTAAGTGGAAATGATACCATCATAAAGATATGTTCTGTTGGTGTGTCAGGAAGGACATGTTTATTCTATTATATACGACCATAAACAGTGATAAGACTATACATTATAACATGCTCGTTTAAACCCTCCACTCAAAAGAAAAGACAAATTGGTTAGTTAATTGTAAAGATATTAACCCCCATACCACATATAAATACAGTAAGAACAATTAAGATTTGACCAAGTATTTACGTATAAATAGGCTGAGCCCTCACTGTTGACTTTAAGCCATGACACGCTTGTGTGTTCGTTTTACAGAAATTAACCCTATACCTCAAATACATGAAAAACATTTTAAGGACTTTAAAACGTATCCAAAGAATTAACAGGCCCATCCGAGTCCTCACTGTTCGCCTTTACGCAAAGACATGTTTGTTGTTTGTTAATATATTATACAGAAACTAACATCATAAGACATATGCATTTATATATATACAGTAAAAAATAATTTGGATTTGGATAATAAGCATGCATAAGTACAAGTTTTAACAGGCTCATCTGAATCCTCATTGTTCGCTTTTAAGTGTTTAGGTGTTTTAGGATTGTATTTGTTCATTATATATAAACCAATATCATAATGTGTATGCATGTATATACCTACAGTACGAACAATTTGGACTTTAACATGTATTAAAGGGCTCATCTGAGTCCTTACTGTTCACTTTTAAAACTGTAGGTGTTTGTTAGTTCATTACACAGAAACTAGCCACGTTAATCCTATATATATATATATATATATATAAGGTATAAATGTTTTTATTATCTGAGTTTTGTTATATCCCTTATATGTTTTGTGTTATATAATTGTGTATGATTTTCATGTTACATTTTTAGAAAAATGTACTACTGATTTACGCTTAACACAATTGTGTACTTACCATCTTGATATAATTGCTTTTTTTAATAAACTCTATTAATGGCATGACATAATTCTGGTTGGATTTACACAGTAAGCCTGTCGTCGTTTACTTTTATGGAAGGAGTAGTTGATTACCAGGACCCTGGTTTTTCATATCAATCATTGTGCGGGGAATGGATATCTAGTTAACCGAGTCATAATAGTTGACACATACCAAAGGCTAACACTTCTGACAGATTAATTCCCGGAAACCTTGAATGAGATTTGTCATCGCTCTTGAGGCGGGCACTTGAACCACTACGCAGTCGACTTATTTCACACTAACTGATCCGAACCAGGAACAATTTGAACAAGAGGTTTTGAATCTTTACAGCAAAGTTGTATACATCGCTCTCGAAGCGGACACTCTAGCCCTTTCCTTATATATAACATACTTTGTTCACAAACTGACAGGAGTCATTGAACGAGAGGTCTGAGCTCTATCCTATAGATACTCTATGTGGAAGTCATCGAAGCGGATACTGTAACCACTACCTCATCGATTTAGTACGTATTTCACAAACCAGTTGAACAAGATGTCCGAACTCTACCTTACACATAATGTATGTCGTTGTCATCGTTCTTGGCCCCTGATTCCTAATCGCTTATCCATACAGCATGTCCCATATTGCGGTGGACTGCGTCGGTGATATAGTTGTATAACGTCCGTATGCGTGTCACAGTTGAATCCGAGATGATAGTTTCTTGTTTCATTTGCCACATTAAAGTCGACTTTTAAAACATGTAGGAAAAACTAATGACATTTTCAGTTAATGTAAGTTTAATTTATTGTGACAAAATGAGAACATTGAACATGATCAATTCCCCTTTCTGTCACAACGATTCAAACTGTTAAGGTTGGATGTACGAACAAAATAATTCGGTACAAATAACCGATTCGGACCATGAAACAAGTAAACTTTACCCTTATACATATTTCTATCATCATTTTACCCTGACCAACTTATGGGATTGATTGATTGAGTGAAAGGCTATTTTCAACAATTCTCAGTCATATCACGGCGTTCAGTTCACATATTCGTATGTTTCCACATTATAGACTTTCCAAGAACCTGACTACTTTTCAACCTACGGGAGATGTTATACTGGTTCTGTCAAAGAACTTGGCGTTTAGCTCCACTAATTGAATAAGCATTTACAGTAGGTGTGTGGCAGTTATAAAAATGAGTGATGCTTTAGGCAAACCAACCATAGTCTAATTGTTACAAGTTAAGATAAACAATTATTTAATCTCATTCAAAACAGTATGCGACTCATTGGCGATCAGTGTAGAACCAGATCAGACTGTGCGAATGCGCATGCTGGTCTGTGTCTACCCTCATAGCCATTGTCTTAAGGTCATATTTAGATGGAATCACTAAGCACTGTTTAATGGAGGAGCGACAGGGTCTGATCTCCAGGATCATGCGGACCACTGTACTATCAAATGGGTGGATACCGTATCGATATTACCAAGAAAAACATGCAATGTTTGTTTGTTTCTTTGTTTAACCCTTTCCACGATTTTGACGCACCTGAAACTCACTACTGTTGTTATGACACTGGCAACCAGAGATTTTGTTCATAATGAACAATTTCTCATTTTGCAACAGAATGTTCCTATAGTTTCATTTATAGAGAAGGTTCATATGTATGTCTCGATGAGTCGTCTGACGCTGACTTGTCGTATGTGGGAAATGGTTATCTAATGTTGTAGTTGAAGGGTCGTCTCATTGAACGTAGATATGTTGATAAGTTTTGTAATTATATTTTCCATTGTTTTTGTTAACATCATACTTGAGCGTTTACTATTATTTTCCGCGTGTTTATGAAGTGGAATGGTCAAATGCTCTGATTCATGATATGGCATGTGTGAACACTTCAGTTCATCTGGCGTCATATTCACTGCTTGCAATCTACAACGGTAGAAGGGGATGTCAAACTTTACAAATCCAATGCTCCTTTGTTGTTATGGTAGAGCTAGGCGATGGGTATGGAATCAATTAGTGTAATGGCAAGAAGTATAATTCAAAACATTAACCAACCTGTACGAAACATCCGTCTTCCATTGTAGATTATAAACATTGAAATCCTCTGTCATTTATTGACTAAAAGTGAAGATCAAGATCAGACTGGATTGATCTCGACAAATATGTCATCTGATTGGTAGGACACTCTTATTCACCGATCTTTAAATAGCAATTCGCTCGCTCACACATAGTATGTGAAATCGCTGCTTCCATTATTTATTTTTCATTCATTTAATACTTGAATTAAACTTTATCTTTTGTGAAAATAAACTGACCGCAGATACTTGAATACACCAATTGGACCATTTTAATAACAAAATGATATACACGGTTCCTCGTGAACGTTTGTTTGATCAAGTCTCGCTTTATACGCTTTCGAACAACTATTCACAAAGATCCCTTTTTTCGAGTATAGTTGTCTAAATGTCTAAGGAGATCACACACAACTGACCTTAAAGCATTTGCAACGTGTGTAAAACCAGACAAGCATACGCACCTGCGCAGTCTAAGTTGGTCTTACATTGTTCGCAAATCTGTCGCATTATGTTTCAATAACCTTCTGATGCATCAAATTACGTCTGTATTTGGAAATCAAGCTACCTTGATCGCCATTTATTTTACAATCATTAACTAAATGTAACTGAGACTAAGATTGAGTGAGAACTAAAATGTATGCTTATTTTTGCTTGGTGCATGGTGTTGTAACCAGTACATGCATGATGATGGATATGTTGTTCATGATGCTGTGTATGCCGATGAATAGCATAGTTTGTATGCTGATTTGGTATATGATGTTCATGATGACGTGTATGATGTGTATGATGATGTTTAGCAATGCGTGTATGACGATAGGTAAAGTGTGTTTGACGATGAAAAGAGTTGTGTGTGTGATATTGGGTATGATGATGTTCATTATGCTGTGTATGATGTGTATAATGCTGTGTATGATGTGTATGACGATGAATAGTAATGCGTGTATGACGATAGGTATTGTGTGTATGACAATGAATAGCATTGTGTGTATGACGATGAATAGCAATGCGTGTATCACGATGAATAGCAATGTGTGTATGACGATGAATAGCATTGTGTGTATGAAGATGAATAGCATTGTGTGTATGACGATGAATAGCAATGAGTGTATGACGATAGGTATTGTGTGTATGACGATAAATAGCATTGTGTGTACGACGATAAATAGAATTGTGTGTATGACGATTAATAGCAATGAGTGTATGACAATGAATAGCAATGCGTTTACGACGATACGTATTGTGTGTATGAGGATGAATAGCATTGTGTGTATGACGATGAATAGAATTTTGTGTATGACGATGAATAGCAATGCGTGTGTATGACGATGAATATCAATGCGTGTATGACGATGAATACTAATGCGTGTATGACGATGGATAGCATTGTGTGTATCACGATGAATAGCATTGTGTGTATCACGATGAATAGTTATGCGTGAGTGACGGTAAATAGCATTATGTGTATGATATTGGGTTGATGCTGTTCATTATGCTATGTATGTTGTGTATGACGATGCATAGTAATGCGTCTATGACGATGAATAGCACTGTGTATATGATATTGGGTATGATGATGTTCATGATGACGTGTATGATGTGTATGACGATGAATAGCAATGCGTGTATGACGATAGGTATGGTGTGTATGACGATGAATAGCAATGCGTGTATGACGATGAATAGCAATGCGTGTATGCCGATAGGTTGTATGTGTATGACGATGAATAGCAATGCGTGTATGACGAAAGGTAGTGTGTGTATGGCGATGAATAGCAATGCGTGTATGATTGTGAATAGCATCGTGTGTATCACGATGAATAGCAATTTGTGTATGACGATAGTTAGTGTGTGTATGAGGATGAATAGCTATGCGTGTATGACGATAGGTATTGTGTGTATGACTATGAATAACAATGCGTGTATGACGATGAATAGCAGTGTGCGTATGACAATGAATAGCACTGTGTGTATGCCGATAGGTATTGTGTGTTTGACGGTGTAGCATTGTGTGTATGACGATGAATAGCAATGCGTGTATGACGATGAATAACATTATGTGTATGACGATGAATAGCATTGTGGGTATTACGATTAATAGCATTATGTGTAGGACGATGAATAGCAATGCGTGTATGACGATTAATAGCATTATGTGTAGGACGATGAATAGCATTGTGTGTATGACGATGAATGGCATTGTGTGTAGGACGATGAATAGCATTGTGTGTAGGACGATGAATAGCATTGTGTGTAGGACGATGAATAGCATTGTGTGTAGGACGATGAATAGCAGTGTGTGTATGACGATGAATAGCATTGTGGGTATTACGATTAATAGCATTATGTGTATGACAATGAATGGTATTGTATGTATGACGATGAATAGCAATGCGTGTTATGACGATGAAGAGCAGTGTGTAAATGACTATAGGTATTGTGTGTATGACGATAAATAGCATTGTGTTTATGACGATGAATATCATTGTGTGTATGACGTTGACTAGCAATGCGTGTGTGACGATAAAACGCAATGCGTGTTTGCTGATCAGTAGCAATGCGTGTGTGACGATGAAAAACAATGCGTGTATGACGATAAATAGCAATGCGTGTATGACAATGAATAGCAGTGTGTGTATGACGATGAATAGTTATGTGTGTATGTCGATGAAAAGCATTGTGTGTGTGATATTAGGTATGATGATGTTCATGGTGATGTGTATGATGTGTATGACGATGTATAGCGATAGGTATTGTGTGTTTGACGATTAATAGCATTGTGTGTATGCTATTGGGTATGGTGATGTTCATGATGATGTGTATGACGACGAATAGTAATGCGTGTATGATGATACGAATTATGGCAGATACCATGTAGATCCAGACTAGCATACAAATATTTACAGTCTGATCTGGTTCAAACACTGTTCGCCATTGTGACGCATAATGTTTCATATACGTTCTAACAATAATTGCCATTTGAATGAAATTAAAGCTGTGTGCATTCTGTTTCTTCTGTAAACTTGTAACAATTAGGGTCTGCATTAAGCACCGCTAATATCTATACTTCAACAAACCTATTTCAGTTGCTCATAAGATAAGTGAGGCTTCACTTCCAGTTTTATGTCAGACCGTGTATTTAGGTATGTATAACATGTATCATGATGCATAGGCGCTCATGAGTCTTTACTGTACGCTGATGTATAAAGACGTCTAACGGCAAGACCCGGCTCATTTATGAACTACATATAAGAGGAACCAGTATCACATATCACATACATTGGTCAGTGAAAGATGTAGATAGAAATATGGATAAGTTTGATATAAAGTTTATTTCTTTCACGGCTCACATTCATGAATCTAAAAGGGGAAAACACAAAGACAGAACTAACATAAAGCTTCCTATTTTCTCCTGCGTCTGTGGAAAGAACCGATCAGTGAAACCTTTCACAAATGCAGAAGGCATTATGAGCAACAGAAGCAAATTCTCATTTTCCCATAATGTCAACTGCTTCATTCAAATAATAAGTTTTGATATTTTTCAGATTTTTAGTTTCTGTTACTTAGATTGTTCAATGCATGCGACTTTTAAGAAGCGTACCAGGGAAAGGCTATGTCCTTATTTACAGTGATTCATCAGGTTAAGTATAATCAAAGCACTGAATCTGCTGTGGGACGATACAATATGTATGAATGAATAAGCTGGTAACCTGTTGCAGTCTTTGGAATAAAACAACAGTAATAAAGGCAAACATGCATATATAGTTTAAACATTTATTTCAGATGTTGCCAGATATCTTTAAATGAAAACTTGAGTGGTAGACACGATTGATATTTACAATAATTAATATGTGATACTACTATGCATACATGTATAGAGTATAAACATTTATATTAGAAACAGTCAAGTGATTAGCTATTCGTGCTTCCGACAAACATATAGAACAGAGGAGAATATTAACAGCGCCTGTTTTTTATATTTACATCATCACCACATCCAAAGTCATCTACAAAATATATTATATAATTTACCCTTTACAAGGCCCCCCTAAGCCCCTAATACATTTAAAGTCGAGAAGGCGGTCGGGCTACTCACCCGTAAACATCCAAACTATCCATAGTATCGTGTGCAGTGAACCGATCAATGTATGCTGTCAATTAGAATTCACAATACTATCCAACTACACACACAGCGTGTTGAAATCAATAGCGCGTAGTGTGAGACACCGCCTCATTGAACAGGGTAAATACACATTATGGATACGAAATATATTTCCTTTTCATTGCTCTACTACATGTATACGTTATAACTATACAGTAAAGAAATATGATAAGCCTCAATCCGCGTCGGCGGAGTCGGGGTCTTATCAACTTTCCATGTACAGCGTGTTGCAGGTAGTCTTAAGTCTGTGCAGGGACGTAGATAAGATCTACGTCCTTGGTCTGTGTTATAAAATCAGTATAGTTGGATAGAGGTTTAACCCTGTTTTTTAAAAAGATTAGTAATATCACGGCGGCAAGTTCACCTACCCATGCGTTTCCTGGCTTCCTCTAACCAGTCCTCCAAATAGCAGTCTTTGCAAACAACTGGCTGCTTTTCCACATTGGTGAGAGACGAAAAAAGTGTGTCGTTTTGACATTTGTCAAATGTCGGGAACAGTTTTTGGCCGAGCTTGGCTTCGAACTCATGATCTCCTAACGTGACAAAGTTTATGTTCCATTGTGTGTATTCTGTACATTTGTGTCAATGTTTTAATGTAGAAACATCTTATACTAGCATAATGATAGCCTCGGTAGGGCCGTCTCGGATCGGTACTCCACATAACAGTTTTTCCTCGGGTAAGTGGCTTCCTTTCCGCATAAACCATTGGTGGCAGACGAATGACACAAGTCGCAATGACACTGTTCACAATGACACTAGCCACAATGACACTAGTAACAATGACGCTAGTCACAATGGCGCTAGTCACAATGCCATTAGTCACAATGCCATTAGTCACAATGCCATTAGTCACAATGCCATTAGTCACAATGGCTCTATTCACACTGCCACCAGTCACACTGCCGCCGGTCACACTGACACTAGTCACAATGGCAATAGTAAAAATTACTCTATTTCACAATGACTCTATATCTGACTCTGAACAAATATATTATATTGTATTGTATTATATACCTGGACTGTTTCCGGTACAAATACATGCAGATGGTCATGCGCAGTTCACAAACGACGGCTTAAAATTCAGTATTTGACTAATACGGTACAAAATATGGTAATGGTACATCACTGAACTATATTGTGACGTCATTGAAATATTAAATCACACCATTTAAAATGAGGGAGTGGGACGTGGGTCACATGCTTATCATTTTATGTGTAGATTTAGTTATTTCGTTAGATTAGATATAGGATTTTGTATATTTTTCCTTTAATTCCGGCTTTAAAGTTAAACAAGGTATATATAATTGAAAGAAAAACATGATGCAGTAGCTCTATCGGGTTTGATACTGTCTACTCGTTCTCGCGAAATATCAATTGTCCCCCATCCCTCGTAGTACATTATCAAACCCAATATCGCTACTGCAACATAGCATTCCCTATGTATTGGACTGCGAAAAATGTGCCAAATTGCAGCCTGATCCAAGTGTAAGTAATAAGTAAACGCATTCAGAGAGATGATTTTTCAATAAAAATGTTCAAAAGCGTGTATTGACTTTATTAAACAAATATTCAAAAGGAACCTCATCCCATCTGCTTAATCGCAGGACTTTGATTTATATGTATCGGGTATTTTTTTTTTGTGAAAAGTTCCACGAAATCAGACAGCATTTCCTTTTCACCTGGTATAAATATTGCACTAACATTACTAGTTTCTACAGCTTACTACAATCTAACAACCCTTTGCTTTTTAGAAAATTAGTACACTACGTATACATGCTGTTGAAAGAGTTGTAGATTTATGGACACTTTTAAGAATGTAATAGATGTATAAATATGATAGTTTGTATAATGAGCCGAAGGAAAATGTACTTTTGAACAAAAATGTGTTATTGTTATTGTCATTCGCGAACAGTGACTTTTCCGACTAGTCTATGCGTACGTACAGTCAGTCATACAAGAGCCTTCACTTTCCGCTACCAAGAAGTGAACTTCTAAGTGTAATTTCTGATGAAAAAAGAGTTAGCTCTTCGTAAAAACCCGTTTATTTGATGCCGTGTCAGGGCTTTTGAAATGTATACCTGATGTCAAAAATTAAGCTGCACAATTTTCTCTCTGATATTTTGAAAACCAATCAAGATGAACGAATATCGATAAAGTATGTTTTAAGGTAGATCAAAACTTATAGATTCGACGATTTCCGTACAAGATCGGTTTTTGTCTCGGATAAGTCGTAAATGATCAGTAATGACCCGTTAAATTGTCCGGCAAGCACACGAACTATACCTTTCCTAACGGAGCTCATTATGTATGATATTATTTAGAATAAACGGGTATATTTAAATTAGCCAAATCCTAGTAGCTCAGTTGGTAGGCTGTCAATCCATTGGTCGTGAGATCAAGCACCAGCTAAGCCAACATTCTTTCTGACGTTTTACCAATAGCTCGTGTGACAAGCGACGTTCGTGGACTAACAGACGAAGTTGAAAAGCAGCCAGGTCTGTTACAAGTATGGAATACTGATATTGACTGTTTATTATTTTGTTATGCATTCTTTTTTATCCTGAGTATATTACGTGTTTACTCGACCGTTGCATAAAGTAAGTAAATTGTGTAGTTCATTGCATACCATAACCTGACTTATTTGGCGAATCTTTAAAGTGATAAAAAATAGAAGACTTATACGTTGTAGTTGAGATTAAACCATCGACTTGAATATGGTAAATATGTTTTCGTTTAACTTAATAACGTTTATGGTAGCAAATTTATTTTACAAACAGGTATGCTTTAAAAAGATGAATGTATTTGATGTTATGGTTAGTAAGTTAATAGGAATGCATTATCAATACGCACCCTTATTTCTGCTTCATCTCAAACATTGTCATGTATTTTGCTTGCGTAGTTGTAGAGACCAATTACTCTGTTTGGAGATAAGTTATTAAGTTATCTCGTTTACAATCTACCATTTGACAGGTGCATAATTTCAATAGACCGATGTAGAAAACAATGGAATCCATGTGTGATACCATAGCTCTTTTCGAAAAGATCCTTGCTTCTTTAAGGTGCTCAGAACGAGGTTCTTTCTTTCTGATGAGAATGAGTACTTGATCCCTACTTTAGTGTCAGACACCTACATCCAAGAACCTGATGCCTGGCTCGATAGTCCAGCGTCTAAAACATTGCACCATCGGGTCACCAAATGAAATGCGCTATTTAAATTAATTCATTGAGAAAATGAGGGAAAAAAATTAATTTGTGTTTTTGATAAACGGTAGAAACAAATGCAAGTGAAACTATTCAAATGCTAAAATGGTCCGAAAACAACAAACAAACAAGGCTGATTTCCTATTATATATCTTTAGATATATCAGTGTTTTCAACTCTATAGAATAATTAATCTTTAATTCGTGGAGATCTTCCTTATGTTTTCCTTGGTGTTTTCAAGGCGGCTGCTGCATGTTCGTTGTATATGGGGACGGATTAAACGTTTAATGCATATTCATATATGAAGTATATGCATGTTCGAACATACATAATGTAATTCACCTCATCGGTGATGTAGTGGTAGAGCGTCATGTGCGGGAGGTCCCAGGTTTGATCTCCGATTGAGTCATACGTAGGACTTAAAAAAGGGTAGTAATTGCTGCTTACTTTGGCGAGCATGAGCGATGCGGGCTTACCATTACGACTTTCTGGCTGGTGTTAGGATACTTGTACCAGTAGTACTGGTAACTAACCCAGTAATCACCGTGATAGAACGTAAAACACCAAACATTCTTTTTTTCTTTACTTAACAGGCTAGCAAAATGACAGAGCAAGAACAAAAAGGCAAGTATCGTTTAGTTAAATATTGCTTTAATGGAAGAAGGGATCACGCCTATGTATAGTGTTGTCCCCGACACAGAACCTAAGATGGGTTTCACTCTTTCACACATTGAGATGACTTTTGATGCATTTTAACGCATATGCAGCAAACGAACTGCGAAAATATCAGTGGCAAAATGCAAAATTGATCATGAGGAGCAATTTCACTTTGTGCCATAATATTTCCAACTGCTTTTGAATATTGCATGTTTTCATATTCTGGCCTCTTTTTTTTAACATCCGTATGCTGTAGTATTGTTGTATGTTGGAACGGTTTAATTGTAAGGGGAGATTCACCCTGCGTTATGCCCACCACTGGACATGTGCAGCAGACGCATTTTGAATACATTGAGAAATAAGCAGTTTAACCACACTGTTTCCTCAACCCTTTTCAATAATTATACTTTCAAATATGTAGATTTTTCACTTCTTTTGTCTAAAATTTGTTCAAAGTAATCTGCTACAGATTTGTTGTATGTTAGAACAGTTTCAGAATGAACGAAGATTTAGAAATTATCATAAAAGTGGTGCTACAGGAATACCAACGATTGGACTAATATGTAGAAAACTACTTTCTGAGAATTTTTCCGTTTGTCACAAAGTGTTCTAAAGTCGTCTGCTGCAGAGGCGTTAACATGCGTTCGTATGAGGAAAATGGTTAAAATGATCAGTCAGTTAGTCACAGGAGGTTTACAGAAACTTCGGGCATGTATTGTACATTTATATAAGACAAGTATAAACAAGGTTTAAGATTATTCATGCATGGCTATCGTGTATAACCCATTTGATTGCCATGACAACTTTTGCTCAATTAAATTTTAAAATAATAAAAAATGTATTTAAATTTTAAAGATCACTGTGTGTATCTCAATGTATCATTAATTCCATGAAGAATAAATGTTTTCAAATGTTACAAATGCGATTTGATGACTTTGTTTATTCAACCCAATGTCTATGTCGATGTCTTAAATAGACACAGTTGAACAACATATTGAACAACCAATGGACGGCTGTACCCTAGACATCTGATTTGAATATTGTCCATTTGTTTGTTTTTCGAGGACATACCGCTTTGATATTTATTAAAATGTCTTGAATACAGCGTCAAACCCCGATCAATCAACTCTTTTGCTCTGATTTCAAGATAAATCGGAAGAAAAGTTCCCAAGTCGCCCCTGTACTAAACCATTCTTCAAGCCATATTGATTGGGTAAAACCATTGCCACTGGGTGTTATTAAATCAAAGCAGTGAAAATGCTGACAGCAAGGAGCTAACTGCAGATCACGGAATACTTCAGGACAATGATTTACTGATCACATTTTTATTATCACATACACTTCACAAGATAACCTTGTTTTGTCCGTTAATTGAATGATATTTGATTTGGATGCACAATATTGTAAACATAGAATGGGATCGATCGCAAAAACTTTTATTTGACGGACGGTATTTCACAGCTAGAGGTTGTTGCGTAGTTTACACATTCAATGACGCATTAATCACAATGTATGTTATATCAAAAAAATGATGAAAACTATATTGAAATTCAAATAAAAATATCAAAGCAAAAAAAAACAATCTGTATCTACAATTTCTGGTTATTAAAAACACAAAATGGTGGCATATTTGATTTACCTTGTTTGAAATAATTTATATAATACTTTAAACATGATTCATTTTATAAACAAAAGAATATTTACACTGTGCTATATAAGAACAATAATGAATGTTTCGTGCCTTGAGATTATTTGACAGTAAACTACAATAATACAAAATAATCAAAGTTGTAGGGTCAGTCTTGCATGGCTTTATACAGTCACAGCTGCCTCAAAACAATTGAACATGGTTTTTATTCAATAACATATGTGAAGAAATACATGCCGTGCTTTTTATTCTTTCAAATTCTCAATAAGTGTGAATATTCAATGAGCAGGTTGTAGAAGTTGTTGCTCCAAAGGTACTTTTAGATCGGTCGGTGGTACTCTTTACTCTGTAGTGTTTTTCACGATGCACCATTTCTATCGACAATTATATCGTCCTAGCGATTTTGTTAAGACAATAAACATGTACACAAAACTCTCCCCTTTCAAATGTTAAGTCATCAATTCAAATTCAATTTTGAAATGGCAATCATCATACCCCTGATGAAAGTATGCACATACTCCTTTAATTTATTCCGATTGTGAATGCATTAGCCTTTAAGTTCCAATGTCCACGATGACACCACTTAACTAATCATTATCATGTATAGCGGTTCAAAATCCGACCTCGTCGCCATTGTGTTGTGTATCTGTATGACATTAAATGATGGAACAAACATATAGCTTAGCAGAATATTTAATACTACAAAGTTTAACATGAAATACATGAGTTATACAGAAAAATTATACACTAGCTAAGAGACATGTCTTTAAGTGGATACACTTTCATTCATGAGTTAATTAGTTAAGACAATATACACAGCACTCTCCCCTTTCAAATTTTAAGTTATCAATTAAAATTAAATCTTGGAATCGCAACCATAATTACACCTGCTTATGCACATACTGCTTTAATATGTTCAGTGTGTAAATGACACATAGAGAAAGTGTGCACATACTGTTTAAATGTGTCCGTTCATGTCGCGTGTGGTCAAGTCATGCATGCTGACTGCGTAGAAAAACATTTTATTTTTTAATCATGTAATTCATATATTTTAACATAAAATTTCTTTTCGAGTTCTTTCTTTTGGGTAAGTGATGTCGAATCAAATCCATTTTCCGGATGATATGCAAACAAGTTACCGCATTTTGATAGTTAGAACTATCTGGCGGTTCGAAAGGTACTGACATTGGTATAAGTTGGCAACAGTCCATTCTTTTTTAAAACATATTCAACAGATTTCATACACCTTAATTGACATTATATACGATCTGCGACTACCAAGACATCTCTCCGAACCTGAAATGGTGTTCAGAAACGGAGAGCTGATATAGAAAGACAGATGTGAAGTAATTCAATGCCGATATTGTAAAACTCTCGTCTAGATTTCAGTCTCAAAACGATGAGTGTCTTCGGATTTCGCCTACCATAGCAAATGGCTCTGTCGGCTTTGCAAAAACGAAATATTCTTTAAATAAAAAAAAAAGGGTTTTTCTTTAAATATATATATTTTTTAAATCTAGATGCATTTCGTTATCTAATTTATAAAGATATCTTGCAACGTAAGAATCATCGTATCGTATAACGACTTACCATATAATTACTGCGTATTTCTTTCTGTCTGCAGATATCAAAAAACTATTTAATGATTGTGACTCGGACGGCAATGGTACCCTCAATTCAGAAGAACTTACAACAGTACTAAAGAATATACTTGGGTCGAAAATAAGCAAGGAAACTATCGATGAAACAGTTAAGGAATTTGATACTGACGGTAAGATGGTACATTCGTTTATACAATACGTTTATGAATCAGCAGTAATGGAAACATAGATGTCAATCGCATAAAAATCAGAACAAAAAACTTCGCTGTGCGTATATTGGTTCTGACGACACCGCATAAAATTATCTCTGACATTGTCCTGAATGTTTTAATTAATTCACGAGCAGGTGCTCCTTTTTCTGTCCAATGAGATCACACGACAAAGTCAACAATCGGTTCTGTTATGAAAATGGTAACTATACATTTGGAATACGCGATGACTACCGATTTCCTACCGTGATAATTTATATAGGTTAATTTCCCTGTTCACACTTAATGATGTTGTAGTCTTCAATTTGATTGGCTGATGCAAAGGTCAATCTGAGCCAATCTGTTATAGGCAGTCATCAGATATATATGAGCATTTGCTACTGCAGCTAAGTTAAGGTCTGATTTTAATGAGATGGCATTAATTGAAAAGAATACAACTACCAGCCATGAGCAATTTCATCGTATCCTGCAAGAGCAACATCATTTTGTCTCAAAGTTAAATACAAGTTCAATGTAATTAGAAGTACTTGTCAATATAATGCATAGTGTTTTAATTGTATGTTAGGCATTAGGGCTATTTATCTTTAGAAAAGCACCCATCCTCCAGTTTCTGTTTTTGTATTCGAACCAGGAAGCGGAACTATCAATTACAATGAATTCCTGGAAAAATTTGAACAGCAGATGGCAGGACCATCCGAGGAGGAACTTCAACAAGCCTTTAAAGCAGTAGATGCCGACGGGAGTAACTATCTTACCAAAGAGGAAGTTAAGGTTGCGTTGAAGAAATGTGGTTGCCCTCTATCCGAAGATGCCATTGAAGAGCTCATGAAAAGCACAGATACAGATGACGATGGTCGTGTGGATTACAAAGGTATAAACCATCACACAAACGAGGCATCAATAAGTCGTTTATCTCTGTTTGATCGTATCTTACGCTACATATAAAATTACTAAAACGAGCCCTTCCTTGCGAAAAACTATACAAGCTGGTTATTTTGGGCAGAGTATATCCTGATCAGTCTGTGCATCCATGCAGCCTGAGCAAGATATACACTGTTCTCAAATTGCTATTGTTACATTGTTAGACACTTCTTTCCACTTGTGAAGATTATGATATAGATCTGAACATATACTGTCACGAAACACCAACATTCCCTTTCTCACGAACTTGCTCTTTGTATCTATATCATGTCGAGACCTTGCAACGAGACCTTGGAACTGCCCTGTCGGAGTCACTTGCCCCTTCGACAAACGCGATAACTTGTTACTCCATGAACTGGCTCGTTTTATCTATTTCATGGCGTGACCTTTGTATGAGACCTTGGTACGAGACCAGTATCAGCCTAAATGATATCCCCGCAATTATGAGTGACAAGGAGGTATCTGGAAATCACTGGTACTACAATTCAAGAAGTATTTGGTATGACCAAACCGAGTTTCGTACACTGAGTCTCCCGCTATCAAGTAGATGACTCTATCAATTAGACGTCCAATTCAATTATAAAATTGATCAATCCATTTCCAAATTAACTCCGAAAGCTTTTTAAAAAAAGGACTCATACTTCTAGGGAATCATGTATAGGTTAAAGTAAACATCACCTATTCGACAAACGACAACGCGATCCTGAAAGTATATAAACATACCAGATGTTACAATGCGCGCGATGTGTATAGGGCGGGAATTAACGGCTTTCTGGTCTCTTGTCCCGCTTCGTAAAATCGATGTCAACTGTTAAACAAAAACAAACCAGATTTGGCTTTAAACCTCACGTTATCACTCTGTATAATTTACATGCTCGGATAAACGGTTACACTACATCGGAGAAAGTGTCTAGAACCTGGACCGAATCAAGTAGGAAACATGGAATTTCCTACAGACGTAGATTATATGCTTAGATGGTATTTTGGGTTCTATGTGTCGTGTGACCCTTAACGCATGAGAGGTTATGGGGAATAGCTTATCGAACACTCTTTATTTATTTTTATATAGGCATAACACTTGTACGGCGGCACTTAAATTCTTTTGTCAGAATGTGCATTCATGTTTGTATAACATAAAAATGGACGGCGAAGATTCAGGGGAGATTGCGTGTATGCAAAGGACTCTGGGTTTAAATTATGCGCTGATGCATTAAGACCGAAAAATCGCTAGAAAAGGCTTATATATTTTCGCTGATTAGAACGCTTTCTGTGAAAAATTAGATTGATTGCATGGTATAATTCTTATTTCTTGTAAAACAATATCAGACTGAGAACTGGGCCTCATATCGACAATAACATTTATATCTTTCTCTTTACTACAGAATTTGCGAAGTTATTCAGTGACCAACAATAACCGGCGACAGACATGATCATCTTCTTCAATCTATGATGTATAAAAAGTAAATGAATAAAATATAACAATATTTTACTAGGATTATGATTTTATTTTAGATGAACAAGATCAACCACATACAACACTAGATGAAATAGACGACTTTGAAAATATCTGGACAGAACAATGGACATTTTGTACAATTATATATTTTAAAAGGAGTTGAAAACATTATTGCACAAAATTTAAAAACAAGAGTGTAGCAGATGCGTGGAATAATGTCTGTATGGGGGGAAAGTCCAAGTAGTGTACTGTAAAACTAGTCTAATATGATTTTGTTAAAAGCCTATCTGACATCAAACAAATTGGACGACTTTGAAAATAGCTAGGTCAACTCTCTATAAGTGATAGAACTTTGAGTAAATACAAAAAAGGATCTTTTTCATTATGCCACATTAGCCTCAAAGGTCGAATGCATTATGTAATCATCTTGTTTATGTTTAATTATGTTGGCACCCATTAAAATCAATTTGCTTATAGATACCACAGAAGGTTGTTGGTCAGGTAAAGTGAACTCAAACTAAAGACGTTCCATTGTAGTTGAAATCCATAACAAGAGTCCGTTCATAAGGGGAAAAGTTCACGTTTTCGTTTGGTAACAGTGTATTCACAGATCCGCTTGTACAGCCGCACTGTTTGGTCAGATTAATTAGAATCAAATACATGAGGTATTTCATTGGGGAAAAGGGTACCTGTTTGCGTTTGGAAAACAGTGTAATCCCAGATCCGCTTGTGGAGCCGCACTGTTCAAATATTTGCCATAACCTTGTTAGTACTTGTTGTCAGTTTGTGTATATTCTGAAAAGAAGGAGTATATGTACAGTCTGATTCTGAACTTACGCCGTTGGGATATAAGCCGTCCCACGAGAAAACCAACAGTATGGTATATGCGTAATGTATCTATCTAGATCAGTCTGCGCAGTCCGGACAGGCTAAGGAATTATTCCTCTATTCCCCTATTCCGTCTCGGGGAAATTGAGGTAATGAGTAATGATTCCTGCAGTAGAACATCCACATGAGGGGGAAAAAGGCCTGCCCGGCATAGCCTGCGCGGCATGCTTCGGCTGATCCGGGTCGATACTTTACGCCGAGTCCACAATGTTTGTTTTCTCGCGGAACGGCTCATATTACAATTACAACTTGTACCTTACCATATTGACAGGCTCATATAATGCATGTCCATTTTAATAATTTCCATTATAAGTCTAGTCACACAACAAGAAACCGGAAACCGACTCATTAACCGTAATTCATGAACGAATTTCGAGGTCATAAATAGAGGATTTTACATGAGTGCTTATTTGTTATTGTTTTTATGAAACGAGTCAACTGAAATAATATGACACGAGGCTCTGCCGAGCGTCATATTCGTTTCAGTCGACGAGTTTCATAAAAACAATATCAAATAAGCACGAATGTAAGATTCTATTTATCACATAACACCATAAAAAGATTGTTTTCAATCTTTAAATCGATCTTTCTTCGTCCTAATGTAAACAGTGACCGAAGTTCACCCCGAAGTTCAAATGCATACTTCCACTGTAAAAAGTAGTGCCTATTAATAACCTTTTGATTTTATACAAAATTAGCAACAAGGCACTTATTACATTTCATTTATCTAGATTTATTCTCTTTAAACAATATTTTTAATAAATGCCGAAATTCAGAACAATTATAAACACTATGATGTCATTTAAAGTGACGTCACACTGGAGTGACGTCACATACGTGCTGTGAGTCGGCTAGTTATGTAACTAGTTACATATGATATTTATGTCACTGCTTTATGTCACTCCTGGAGCGCAAGTTATGTGATAAAGTCTGTTCTCTATGCTCGGAGAGGAACTGTTAGTTTCATTTCGTGAATGGTTTTGATTCTGATTCATATAGTTGGGCTCCCGAGATTCATCGAAATCCACTTCATACCGTGAGCGACCAAAATCAACTTCAAACTCACCGATATCGACGTATAATATTCTAATTGATGTTATATACAATCACGCAATAGAGTAAAACAAAGATAAGATAGTGTTAACAGTTGTTATATTTGTTAAATTAAGTTTATAAAATGCTTGGTTTTTTTAAATTTTAATATCGCATCAATATAAATACAACGTAGGGTCTTGCGAACCTAAGTGGGTTTTTTACATATTATTGATCAAATAAACACCAATGTGTCTTGTTATTACTTGTTTGCTTATAATATAGCATACATCATAATGTTTCGGTTAATCTAGGGACCGATTTATTTGATAGTAATTTTTTATAGTTTTGAAGTTCAAGTTTATGAGTTTTGCCGAAAAGTTGCGAATGATAACACACGTCAGATGGACATTTGACTAGACTTCCGAATCGTCCGATTGTTGAACTTGTTATCTCCTAATTCAAATGGTATTCAACTATATAAAATTATAGATATTTACTTTCAACAAAACCATTAATTGTAGACAACTTCAGTCTGATGAATTCGGGCAAAATTGTGATCTACAAGCCGATCAAAATTACTTCCCTTTGACCTTTGGTTTAAAAAAAATAATATGCCTCACCATTTGATTTTAATTTACTTCAACTTATTTATTCTTCATCGATTATTTAGAATCGAAACAAGCTTTAAGCTTATATTTATCACGCTCGATATCTGCTCCCTGAAGTCATAACCAGGACTAGAGCTGTTTGTGAGGAAAAATCCTAGTGGCAAAACCCGCTCATCACAGGATTCGAACCCGGGAG
Source organism: Serripes groenlandicus (assembly GCA_031761405.1). Classification (NCBI taxonomy): domain Eukaryota; kingdom Metazoa; phylum Mollusca; class Bivalvia; order Cardiida; family Cardiidae; genus Serripes; species Serripes groenlandicus. Next base: position 13,487,142 of record JASEVX010000001.1, read on the forward strand.
CTTTGGTACGAGAGTCCGACGCTCGACCACTGTACAACTGTCTTCCACATGTTAACAGCATCATATCATGACAAGTTTACCAATAGCGCCCCTCGTATTTCGAAAGGTTTAGTACGTGACCAGTTTACCAATAGCGCCCCTCATATTTCGAAAGGTTTAGTACGTGACAAGTTTACCAATAGCGCCCTTCATATTTCAAAAGGTTTAGTACATGACAAGTTTACCAATAGCGCCCCTCATATTTCGAAAGGTTAAGTACGTGACAAGTTTACCAATAGCGCCCCTCATATTTCGAAAGGTTTAGTACGTGACAAGTTTACCAATAGCGCCCCTCATATTTCGAAAGGTTTAGTACGTGACAAGTTTACCAATAGCGCCCCTCATATTTCGAAAGGTTTAGTACGTGACAAGTTTACCAATAGCGCCCCTCATATTTCGAAAGGTTTAGTACGTGACAAGTTTACCAATAGCGCCCCTCATATTTCGAAAGGTTTAGTACGTGACAAGTTTACCAATAGCGCCCCTCATATTTCGAAAGGTTTAGTACGTGACAAGTTTACCAATAGCGCCCCTCATATTTCGAAAGATTTAGTACGTGACAAGTTTACCAATAGCGCCCCTCATATTTCGAAAGTACGTGACAAGTTTAACAATATCAGTATAAGTATCGGGTGTTAATCATATATATATGTTTGCAATAATTTATACGACTAACATTGCGAGAGAGTTAGTTATGTTACGGTTTGCAGCACTAAATGTATGTGTGTGTTTGTGTGAGTGTGGGGGTTGGGGGACATACACACGTGTATACATGCATATAAACATATAGGCAGATTGACAGTTACACAGTTAGACGAACGTACAGCTAGACAGAGACATGCAGACAGACAGACAGACATTAAGCAAGTCATTCATCCATCCATCCATCCAACCATCCATTCATTCAGCCAGATAGCAAGCCTGACACTACACTTAAAATATAAAAATATATAAATAAAGTTTACGTTCTGCTCTATTCTATATCACACAAACACAGACTTATTTGTTACCTAGAAACAATTATCATTGTCTGATATATAGTTTTCGTATGCACATGTATATTTTCAATCGGTTGAAGATCAATCCTGTATGAATAAAGGTTCTGTTCTGTTCTTTATCACAGAAACCAAGACAGAGGTTTAGCATTAAACCAATTGTCATCGTCTGGTATGTTTTACATCGTCTGCTACCTATTTCCTATATCGTAAGATCAATCATTTATGAATAAAGCTTTTGTTCTGTTCTGTTCTGTTCTATTCTATATCACACAAACAATGACTGCTATTACACCTAACATCAATATGAATTTCCGTATGTCCAATGTATATTGTTTATATAATGAATAAAGGTTCTGTTCTGTTCTATTTTATATCACAGAAACCTAGACAGAGGTTAAGCATTAAACCAAGTGTCACTGTCTGATATATCTACTGTCTGCTGTCTCTCTCGCCTTCCCTGTTTTGTCTACCATTACATATCTTCCTCTAAATATATTAATCTAATAGTTTTTACAATAAAATGTTGGAAACGGTTTAGCTTGATTTACGTCGCAACTTGTTATATTACTCCATAGCTTGCACCCATACAAGGCTATTGGGATAATTATATCTATCCTGTCGAATTCCGAGAAGCACAACACTGTCAATGTCATGAATATAGGATTCTCCTAATATAAACTTCATAGGGGCATTTTTCTTTTTGTTGTTTTTAAATACAACGACATTGGATATCTTACGATTTACTTCGAATTTCCATTTATAGGAATACCTGTACACAATGTCAAGCACATTCTGCAGATACATAGGTGTTAATGCAATGATAGATAAATCATAAGCAAACGCAGGTTTCCCACATTTAGCATCGAGTGGTGAAGAGAGACGTAATCTATTCTCTGAATTTTCAAGTTCTTTGAGTAAGTCATTTATAAAGATAAGATAATAACATGTGGAGGTGCAGAGTTTTACCGGGACTGGCAGTGATTTATTGCTATTTGCCATGACAAAGCAATTTAATTTGTTATAGGAATCCCTTATAATCCTCCATACTTTTCCAACCATTCCTAGATTATGGAGTTTATGAAATTGTATTGTTTTCGATTAAATCTAACCTGATACATCACGAAAAATATCCTATCAGTACAACGACAGTTCGCCATATTGATATAATATTTTTACTGCTCTGTCATCATTTGAGATGTGTCACGGACCTCGGTATCGAGAGGACCATGGTTCAAGACCGATCTGTACCATAATAGTGTTTGTTCTGATCAAAAAGTAATCATGCATTGCTCCTCTACGCAAAGTTTGTGATGTTGCAGCATTTCACGTGGTAAGATTTAAGACGGAGAGACCCGAGTTTGATCACTGCATACCAAGTCATCATGGATTATATTTAGGCATTTCATACGTCCATGTCTAGTATTAATTGCCTATTCAATCTGGAAACAAATCTCGAATTTTCAACCAGGAAACACGGGTAAATGAAAAGCTTTCGTGATATAACTTAATTACTGTGGAAAATCCTCAATAATTCACATATATTCTTCCTTTAATGGGTTTAAAACTCAAACTGCTTAAAAGGGGAAAAACTCTGCTTATATTTAGAAAAATGTTAAAAATGATTACCTACCTTGTATTTGATAACAAAAACAGTATGCTTAAAAGTGTGTTGATTGATTGATTGTTCGGTGTATGTTTAACGTCAATTTCAACAATGTTTCAGTTTATATCACGGCGTGTTCAGGGAACGTTAGCATTATTACATGTCCATTTATCCTGACACCAGCCAGTCATTCGTAATGCTAACCCCAGCACACTGACCGCCAAGGGGCAACGTTTACTTCCATGTTTATGGTATGACGCGGCCGGGGTTTAAACCAGCGACCTCCCGCACCCTATCCGGAGGCTCTATCACTACACCAACGAGGCGATCTGTCGCTTTGAAAGCGGGGAAGGAATTCAAGTCTAGGTTTGTTTAAACTTGTTATTTAGATTTTCAGTGTTCATTAGAATTTTCAAACAGTTAATCAAAATACAAAAAATAAGAAGTTAAGCCTTCGTAAATTCTCATATTTCCCAGTTTCACGATACGAATATTCAGTAAGAATTGTGTCTACCGATGTCTCGACCCAATGATGTATTCCTAGTCCCATGGTCAATTATCCGTTTGTCTGAGGCTTCTTAAGTGTGCGTCTAAGACGAAATTGTGAACATAGGCGATCTAGAACAGACAATGCAGAAAGCGCAGTCTGATCTGGATTTTCACTGGTCGCTTCATATTGAGTGTCGATGGTGAGTCGCAGTCGAAATGAAAATATTTTAAACGCGTTCAGCATGTCAACATCAGTCCAAGTAATGAGGGGCTATTGCGGATTGAGGATTAGATAAGCCCTTAAGAAACTAATGAATGGCAAGCTCGTGTTATTTAGTACATAATTTCACGAATTATATCACCGCGACCAGAATATCTTCCCATGTGTGTTCTGTCCTTCCAGTTCCAGAATATTTTACACAACATTCTTCCGACGTATCGTGGTTTTTCCCCTCTAGACATATAGCACACTGACTTTGGTCACTACGCGGAAATATGACCTCCTCAGTGCTGTATTGGTAGAGCGTCCACCTCGTATGCGGGAGGTCGCGGGTTCGATCCCCGGCCGGGTCATACCAAATACTTTAAAAATGGTAGTAATGGCTTTTCCCTCCTTGGCGCGCAGAGTTGCGGGATTAGCATCACGACTGACTGACTAGTGTCAGTATAAATGGACCAGAAGTACTGTTATCTTACCCAGGATACTCCATAATATAATTAAAAACTTGTTCAAAGCGTCGTAAAACACCAAACAATCAATTAATTAGCGGAAATATGTATGTTGCCGAGCAGGAATTCTAACTCACGACTCCAGTGTCGAGAACCCACGTCGTTATCCACTATAAAAATAGACTGTGATCTGACAAAGTAATCATGGCCCTCGCTTTCCCATATTTTAGTTTATAGTCAACAGTAAATATTCCTTGACCTGGTTATGGTGGAGTGTCTTTGGGCAAGGCACAATTTCTAGCCTACTAGTGACTGGTTTGTTTACCCACGGAACATTGAAAAGGTGATCTGTCGTCGTGATATAACTGAAAAAAATGTTGCAAACGGCGTAAAACCCAAATAAATCGTTCAACCTTAACTGTTCTTGTGAAGCGTGAAGTCATTATTGTAAAACTATCTGTTTTACACCAATTGCGTAATAAGTCATTATTGTAAAACTATCTGTTTTACATCAATTGCGGAACAAGTTATTATTGTAAACCTATATGTTTTACATCAATTGCGGAACAAGTCATTATTGTAAATCTATCTCTTTTACCACAATTGCGGAAGAAGTCATTATTGTTAAACTATCTGTTTTACACTAATTGCGGAACAAGTCATTATTGTAAAATTATCTGTTTTACATCAATTGCGGAACATGTCATTATTGTAAATATATCTGTTTTACATCAATTGCGGAACAAGTCATTATTGTAAAGCTACCTGTTTTACATCAATTGAGGAACAAGTCATTATTGTAAATCTATCTGTTTTACATCAATTGCGGAACAAATAATTATTGTAAAACTATCTGTTTTACATCAATTTCGGAACAAGTTATTATTGTAAACCTATATGTTTTACATCAATTGCGGAACAAGTTATTATTGTAAACCTATATGTTTTAAATCAATTGTGGAACAAGTAATTATTGTAAATCTCTCTGTTTTACATCAATTGCGGAACAAGTCATTATTGTAAAGCTACCTGTTTTACATCAATTGCGGAACAAGTCATTATTGTAAATCTATCTGTTTTACATCAATTGCGGAACAAGTAATTATTGTAAAGCTACCTGTTTTACATCAATTGCGGAACAAGTCATTATTGTAAATCTATCCGTTTTACATCAATTGCGGAACAAGTCATTATTGTAAAACTATCTGTTTTACATCAATTGCGGAACAAGTCATTATTGTAAATCTATCTGTTTTACATCAATTGCGGAACAAGTCATTATTGTAAAGCTACCTGTCTTACATCAATTGCGGAACAAGTCATTATTGTAAATATATCTGTTTTACATCAATTGCGTATCGGTTGATCTAATTAATTATATTCTTAATTCTGTCAAATGGAATAAATCACCTGGGGCTGATAACGTAACATACGAACATTAACTGAACAGGGTCTTGGATGTCTAATGACTTCATTCTGTTTACGAAAAAGCATGCAATTTGCAAAAGAGCATACAAGTGAACTATACGTGTGTTATTTATGCTTAAACAAGCTAGGTTAGTTTTAAAAACCTTACTTCAAATAGTTATTTCCCTATAGTACAAGGTACGGGAAAAGGGGGATAAACAGTGCTTTTCTCTATTTAATTTACATTGACGGTCTTATTCACGAAATGAAGGCATCCGGTCAGTGTGGCTGATGATATGCTTCTAGTCTCTTTGTCGAGCATAGGTCTTCAGAATATGATGAGTATATGTTATGCTTATCCTTTCATTGGAGATACCTATACAATGCATATATATGCAATGCAGCTATACAATGCACCTATACAATGCACCTATACAATGCACATATATACAATATACCTATACAATGCACCTATACAATGCCCATATACAATGCACCTATATACAATGCACCTATATACAATGTACCTATACAATGCAGCAAAATGTGCTGTAACTATGTTTAAAATAATAAAGTTGATAGACGTTAGTATTTAGGTACTAAATGTTATAAAAGAAGTCGAAAACTAAACCCATCTTAGAATTATATGTAATAAATTTAGTATGCCGGAAATTAAAAAAAATACTTCACTTGGTCTAGTAACTGTGGGAATACATGTTGAATGTCTTCTTCCTTCTACTTCTGTGAAAATATATAAATCTTTAGTTTTCCAAAGAGCATTGTATGGCTGTGAACTATGGTCAGATTTAAGTATAACACAATTAATACAAATCGAAAAAGCACACAGATTTTGCTTGAAATATATTCAGAATCTTCCTGCTTATACAATAACTGACGTCTGTCTCAGTCCTGCTTGAGTTAAACCAATATAATTAGTGATAAAATACAGGAAATTGCTGTTTTGAGGTCAAATGTGTCGTTTTATAACTAACCACATTTCCAAAAAGATGTTTATTTATCGATTTTTCTCTTTTTGCCATTACGGTTCTTCTGGGTAATTAGGATTTATGCCAGATATTATGAAGACAAATAATGATATTTGACCAGTCTGGTAATCGGCGTACTATATAGTAAGTGCATAAGGTATAGGTAAGTGAAGGCAATGGGTGGGAACCATAGGTGTGCACCCTATCATTCCTTCTCTACTTCCTTAATCCTTTCCCACGTGTGGACGCATTTTGTCGCATCTGCAGCAGACGAATTCTGAAAACATTGTGGCCAAAGGAGAAATTGCTTTCATGATAAGCAATTTCTGCTTTTGCCACAATGTTTTCAACCATGTTTAATAATAATGCTTTCATCTTTAAAGAGATTTTCCATAGTTTTACCTTTACATTTTCAAAGTCGCCTCCTGAAAAGTTGATGTATGTGGGAAAGGGTTAATAAACGTTGTTCGGCTCTTATTTCCTAAACCATTAGACTTACAAACACACGTACACAATGGGAGACATCTGTCAGTTATCTCCCTTTAATACTCTCTACATCTAGCTAGGTCCTATCATTTGGTTTCCTCTGTTTTTATCATTGGTTTCTTTGCACTGGATGGTGCACTTATACTTGCATTTTCTTGGCCAACTGTTATTAGATTGATTAGTAATTCCACATTTGTTTTCTTTAAACACTGCTATGTAAATTTTCTCTTTTGAATCATCACTTTAATGAACACATTTATGATTAATGTGTACAGAGTAATTGCAATATCTCATTGCGAAATAGCGATAAAGACAAAGGATTCCAACTTAAAGGACCTACCAACTATTTGGTATTCCTTGGTCTTTATCTGACAAGGGAGATAATATAATTATCACTAATGTCCACGATTCGGTTTTCACAAGTATCTGAGGTAAGAGGGCGTTGTGACGTGTTTCAAAATAAGGCCTCTTAGAGCTTTTGACTTTTAATCTTGTTTTAAAAAACAACTTATTTTATTTCTATCTCCTACATCTTTCAGCACCGAATTCCCTGATTGTCACCTCCATTTTCAAGATCAGGCGACTCCTGTTTAGGATCACCTGAGCCGAAGGTGATCTATTTTTATCACTCTCTGCCCTAGTACTTCTGGGGTGTTCTGTTTTCGTAAAGCCTACCCACCAGCCTTATAAAGACACTTACATAAATATTGTTTTTGTTTGTTTTATAACAGGTATCTTATTTGCATATTAATGTTATTCATTCCGTAAAAGAGGAATAATTACGGAATGAATAGCATACTTGTGGGGTGCAACCCACAATATTCAAACAAAAGAAATAACCCCACAAATATACTTCATGGGTACGTCCGTCCAGCCGTTGTCTGTCGTCAAGCGTTAACGTTTAGCTTTTAACATCACCTCCTCCTTAATCACAGGACAAATTTCAATCAAACTTTACAGGAATGTTCCTTTGGTGGCCCTCTTTCCAAATTGTTCAAATATTAAATTCCATTTGAAAATTCCAGTTTTGTTAAAGTGCTTGTCTGATTTTAAGAAAATTGAATAGTAATCTTTCTTCAATGATCCTCTACTTAAATTGTTGAAGCCGTAATAATTGGTAACAAAATCATAGCAACCAGGCGTCATCACAAAAGGGGTAAATTGAACTTTTAACTACAAATGACCACTCCGACCATTCCACTGGACCAATTTTAACTTAACTTCACAGGAATGTTCCTTTGTTGGTCCTCTTTCAAAAGTGTTCAAAGACTTACATGTTGTGAAGAGCTTTGGTTGCTGCGGCATCAGAAAATACCCAAACTTTAAAATCCTTTCCCTCCATAATCTGTTTGTCAGATTCCAAGATAATTTAGTATAAATGTTTTTTGAGTGACCCTCTACAAAAACTGTTCAAGACATATATATTTCTTTGAAAAACAGGCCAGCAAGGCGGCATCAGGAAAGGCACAAAATAACAAAACTTTATCATTCCATTCTTATTAAAGTTCTTGTTAGACTTCGAGATACAAATGGCCTTTACTGATAAGCTATTTCTTTAACAGTGTCCACACTGTGCAGTTTCTTTTGCACTCCTGATCAAATTTCCCAGATATTTGCAGTTAAATATTTATTCCTAATTTACTATCACTTAGGTGATCGATTTAGGTCCATCATGGCCCTCTTGTTTTGTTTGAGTTTTGGAATATTTTGGTGACTAAAAGCAAACAAATGCAGATTTCAAGTGAGACAGCTCGTGACGAGCTGATTCTCCTGAATCTGTATTGTTTGCAAACTCTTCAATATTGCCATTGGCACTGAAAGGGCTTGAGACATTGTACTTGGTGCTCACACTCCATTTCTCTCTTATAGCAACGCTTTATAAGAGATCTACGTCGTTTTCAACCGTTTTAGCTCGTCTGTTTTTCAAAGAAAAAGAGTTATTGTGATACCCTTGGGCGTCGTCGTTTGCGTCGTCCCAAGACTTTAACCTAACCTCATAACTCAAGAACCGTTACACATATTCATATGGAACGTGGTACACATCTTCCTAGGGACAATACGCATGTATAAACTGAGTCACATTACTCCGGCTTTAGGAAATATTCAGTTATGCCACTTTTTTGACTTAAAAGTTCATGCAAATCTTTTAATCTTGCCCATAACTTAAAATCCGTTAAGACCACAGGTGACAGTCTCGTTTAAAATCAAAAAATAGCATTTGACTATATATTGACAAGGTACATTTCCTATTCTACGGCGCGGGACATCACTGAGGTGACATTTGGTTTTTAATTATTCTACATATTTCAAATGCGTACAAGACAGAAAAAGAAACTTCTTTTCGAAAAAGGCGTAGTTTTGTGTTTGTATTGTCATTGTAAGGCATTCGGAACAAACATGGCAGACCAAGCCGGCCGATCGTAGAAAGTAGCAGGAGATAAAGGTTTTCAGCGCGCAACTCACGAATATAGATTACTTACCGTATTTTATAGATGTAAAATAAGTTATATATAATTGCGCTATGATAGCATCGCATTAAATGATATAACACTTCTTAAATATGGAAAAATCATCTGATTTACGAGTTTTTACTCGAACCTCAAGTCACCTCAGTGATATCTTAAGGTAAATTACACCCATTGCGATCAGAAAAAATGGCCGTCGAAAAGGAAATGTACATTGAAGTTTTCAATATATAGTCAAACGCTATTTTTAGATTTTAAACGAGACTGGCACCTGCGGTTAAAACATTTTCAAATGAAACTTGGTACACATGTTTTTCGAGACAATATGCATGTATATACCAATTCACATAACTCTGCCATAACTCAGTAATGCCCCTTATTCGACAGAACAGAGGAGCGTTGGGGTTCGCTCTGCGTCGCTCTTGTTTAGTTATATGCAGGGACGGGGAAAAGTGGTTACCATGTGCTCATGGTTTTTATTAATCTTCATTGATTGTTAAGTTTCCATCATGTTTGAAATTTATCACGTGATCATCTTGAAATAACCACATGACTGTTATTTAACAACCACTCATTATATAAATATTGCATGGCTTCCAGTGTGACAGTACATATTGTCAACATGAGGAAAATACTGTTACCCGAGGCGAAGCCGAGGTAAACAGTATTTTACCGAATGTTGACAATATGTACTGTCACACTGGAAGCCATGCAATATTTATTTTATTATACCGAACAAAATTACACGTTTATTTAATTTATTCTGTACCTTTGTAGGGGAGGTGAACATGGGTAGATCTTCTACAATGTAACACACACATATGAATATACCGGTTAACAGTATACTGTTACATGGCACGCGCATCTAAAAGGTGACGTTATTGTTTGAAATGACGTCATGCACGTGCATAACCAACATTTTCACGCGCCTGCCATGTAACAGTATACTGTTAACCGGTCAAAAACGTACTGTTAGCATGAAACAGTAAGAAATTGCCCATGATGAGTATATGAGAATTTAACATTACAAAGTCACGTGAGGTATAATAATATTGTTTGTGCCATCTGGCTGTATATGCCAGTGTCATATTTGGTGTGTTATTGTTATATGTAGCCATTGTTTTCAAATTGTCATATGCAATCATGTTATGTCGTAAATTCATCATATACGACCATGATTGTCGTTTTATTTTAAAAATCACAAAACTTCATAATCCTTATGATTGTTAACATTTATCACGAATTTGAAATGGTGTTGTTCAAATGTCATGTATTTGTATTTATAATGGTATACTGCTCTGTTTGAGATGTTATTGTATGTTTTTTATGTTTTTTATGTTTTTACATATCTACATTTGTTTGAATCGTTGACGTTCTGGTTAAAGAAATGAAACTTAAAAATAAAACCAAAATTGTCCGGCGCTATTTTCTAGATTTGTTCGAACACCACATTCCAACATACAGCAAATTTGCAACTGACAACTTTGAAAACTTGAAGGAAAATATATGGAAAATCAATCTGTCAATAAAAATATGATTATTTAAAGTCATTGTGGCAAAAGGAGAAATTGCTCATTATGTCGTTTGCTGCAGAGGCGTCAGAAAGCGTCGATATGTGGGAAAGGGTAATTATAAAAGATAGGGTATTGGAACATTAATTGTTCGACCAAACTGTCTATGTTCACCTAAAATGGTTTCAGTGGTTGAAGGCTTATTGAAATATTAATTATCATCGTGTGTCAAGCGCCAGTAGTTCAGTCAGTAATGGCGCGGACGTCAAGCGCCGGTAGCTCAGTTGGTAATGGCGCGGACGTCAAGCGCCGGTAGCTCAGTCGGTAATGGCGCGGACTGCCAATCCAGGGGTTGTGAGTTCGAACCCAAGGTCGGCGAACTTTCTTTCCGACATTTGACTAATAAGTCAATGCGACAAGCATGATTCGTCGTCCATCAACGCGTTAACAGTCTAAGTGGTAAAGCAACCAGTTGCTTTGAAATAAAGGTTTGTTTAGTACAGCTGTAAGATAGACAAGACACACATTGGTAGGTTAACTGGCCGCCGTGATACGACTGAACATTGTTAATAACAGAACAGAAGTTTATTTATCACATAAATACCCTTATTTTCAAGTTGAGAACAAATCACGGAACAACGTGTTATCATACACGTGTGATAACAAAAACACGTCATACACGCGACTACTGATGACGTCATTTTGACCTTTATCTTTATTATGTTTATTGTTAAGTTGTTAAATTTTACACATTGACAAATGCAATAATACGTTATTTTGAATAAATAACGAGTCTTAATTGTTTAAAACATTGTTGGTTTTTTTCTTCTTATTGAAAAATGATGAGGACTACTTTTTTATGCGGTGAATCATAAGTTCTTATGAAGAATATGTTATTCGGTCTTTGTTTTGATGTTGTCAATATTTTTCATTAAAACACACTGTTTGGGTGATAAAAAGAATCCATCACTCGTTTTTCTTTGGAGAAGATTTCTTGAATTCGTCTCGAAAAAGAGAGTTATTAACCTCGCCAAGAGGCTCGGTTAATAACCGTCTTTTTCTAGACTCATTTAAGAAATCTTGATCTCCAAAGAAAACTCATGATGGATCCTATATTTACAACACAAGCATATAATCTTATTGTGCATAACATACATAATTAACAGACATGGTAATCAAAATAGTAATCATTCAATTAATAGTTTTCAAACAAAGTAAATACATTTATTAGTTGATGATTATGTAATTAAGTTGATGTTCCTTAAATAATGAATCTTGTTTAAACTAAGTTAGAAAATAATATATATCTAAGTTGGGAAACTGTCTACCACTTTCAATCATTATGTCTCCCCCATACATGGGTGTGACATATTGTTTTTGCCCGTTCCGTCCTTCCGTCCCTCCGTCCTTCCGTCCTTCCGTCTGTCACACTTGTTTCCGCTCAATAACTGAAGAACGCATGGGCGTAGAAACTTCATACTTAGTATGCAGGTTGGTTATGACCAGTAGCTGACCCCTATTGTTTTTTTTCTTCAGAAGGTCAAAGGTCAAGGTCATGGTGACCTTGTGAAGTAAAACGGTTTCCACTCAATAACTGGAGAACGCTTAGGCCGAGGAACTCCATACTTGGTATGCAGGTTGGCCTTGCCCAGTAGAAGACCCCTATTGATTTTGGGGTCAGTACGTTTAAAGTCAGGGTCACAGTGACCTTGAGCTGAAAGGTCACAGTGACAATGAGCTGAAAATTTGTTTTTGCTTGGGCCCAGGAACTTCATACTTGGTGTGCAGGTTGGTCACTACCAGCAAATGACCTCTATTGATTTTGAGATCGCTAGGTCAAAGGTCAAGGTCACAGTGGTCAAGGTCACGTCCATCACACTTGTTTCCGCTCAATAACTGAAGAACGCTTGAGCGTAGGAACTTCATACTTGGTATGCAGGTTGGTCATGACCAGTATATGACCCCTATTGATTTTGATGTCTGAAGGTCAAAGGTCAAGGTCATGGTGACCTTGTGAGGTAAAAAAATGGTTTCCACTCAATAACTGAAGAACGCTTAGGCAGAAGAACTCCTTACTTGGTATGAATGTTTGCCATGCCCAGTAGAAGACCCCTATTGATTTTGAGGTCTGTACTAAAGTCAAGGTCAAAGTGACCTTGAGCTGAAAGGTCACTTTGACAATGAGCTGAAAAATTGTTTTTGCTTAATGGCTTTGGCCATGGAAGTTAATACTTGGTGTGCAGGTTGGTCACCACCAGCAGATGACCCCTATTGATTTTGAGGTCACTAGGTCAAAGGTCAATGTCATGGTAACCTTCAGCTTAACAATGGTTTCTGCTCAATAACTAAAGAATGCTTATGTCGAGGAACTTCATACCTGGTGTGCAGGTTGGTCCTAATCAGTTGGTGACCCTTATTGATTTTGTTTGATTTTGAGGTCACAAGGTCAAAGGTCAAGGTCACATTAACAATGAGCTGAGAAATAGTTTTTGCTTAATAACTGTAGAATGCTTTGGCCATGGAAGTTAATACTTAGTGTGCAAGTTGGTCACCACCAGCAGATGACCCCTATTGATTTTGAGATCACTAGGTCGAAGGTCAAGGTCATGGTAACCTTCAGCTGAAAAATGGTTTCCACTCTATAACTTAAGAATGATTATGTCGAGGAACTTCATACTTGGTTTCGCATGTTGGTCCTAACCAGTAGATGACCCCTATTGATTTTGTTTGATTTTGAGGTCACAAGGTCAAAGGTCAAGGTCACAGTAACATTCAACTCAATTACTCATACTTAGTATGCAGGTTGGTCCTAATTAGTAGATGACCCCTATTGATTTTGTTTGATTTTAAGATCACAAGGTCAAAGGTAACCTTCAGCTGAAAAATCGTTTTTACTCAATAACTCAAGAACGCTTATGTCCTGGAACTTCATACTTGGTGTGCAGGTTGGTCCTAACCTGTAGATAACCCCTATTGATTTTTACTCCATCATTTAATTCCTCCCCTACGACCACACAAAAAGCAATCTCTAGTTAGATTATGAGATGAAAGTCTAAGCTTGGCAATTGATTGTCGAAATGTTTTGGTTTCTAATAAGTTCAAATATCCTGCTCGTGCGAAATCAGTCTTAAATGATCTTGCCATTGATTGAAACATGTTTCTTTAAACCGTTGGGAAATTATAGGTATAAACGTTCACTAAGACGGATTCGGGATATAACCAAATGTCAAAAAAAAACTGACGACTCTTAACAGGTGTTTAACCTTATTTGACCAGTTACTAACATCACTGTTTCTCGGTATTTCTCTAACTGTATATTATCTACCATAGTTATTCACCAACGTAGAGAAATACCGAGAAACAGTGGTGTTAGTAACTGGTCAAATAAGGTTAAACACCTGTTAGAGTCGTTAGGTATTTCTTACATTTCGACAATCAATTGCCAAGCTTAGACTTTCATCTCATAATCTAACTAGAGATTGCTTTTTTGAAAAAGCGCTTGTCTCCCCATTTGTGTGGTCGTAGGGGAGGAATTAAATGATGGAGTAAAAATCAATAGGGGTTATCTACAGGTTAGGACCAACCTGCACACCAAGTATTAAGTTCCAGGACATAATCCGTCTTAGTGAATAGCTCGGACAACGATTGGATAGAAGAAAAAAAGTGAACGTTTATACCTATAATTTCCCAACGATTTAAAGAAACATGTTTCAATCAATGGCAAGATCATTTAAGACTGATTTCGCACGAGCAGGATATTTGAACTTATTAGAAACCAACACGGGGGGGGGATATATGTATAGAGTTATTATTCCTGAAACAGAAAATCCATATGAGGCGAACAGTGTATGTCCGGGTAAACCTGCACGGCATGCTTAGGCTGATCAGGGTCGATTCTTTACGCAGAGTCCACAATGTTGGTTTTCTCGTAATTCGGATAATTTTACGATTTTCAACAATTGTGATACAAATTACAAAACATAAATGAATTATTTACAAATTATGCTATGAAATAAACCAACTATCTACAAACCATGAAAACGACATGCAAATGAACAATAATAAAAGCGCATATAAGTTAGTGGCGGTTTGGTGGGTAATTTTCTATCAAATGTGACTTCTTAACCCGTCAAACACTTTTTGAACTGTGAAGATTAACGCTCTTCCTTTCCTTTCCCTCAATGTTGCTCGAATCAATCAACCAATCGAATGATCATATGATGTGATGTAAATAATGAAGTGGGATACTTGACAAGATGATAATCAAAGAACCCATATAAACACAAATGTATATGTACAACACCTATACATACATATATATATATATATATATGGCTATTCATATTATTATTATTTCTTACCTATTTTATGTTATGTTTATTTTATTTAGATATAATTTCTTTATTGAAGAAGGTTTAATAATAAAGCTAGATAGATGGACAAGGTTACAGTGTATGATGTTTGCAACTTCATTAAGATATTTTTTTTAACAAATAAAAAGAACTTTAATTTGACCGCAAAATACTGATTGCCACATAACCGAAACGAAAAGCCACACGAAAGTCATTCATGATGTTTGCGACTTCATTAATATATTTTTAATCAAATAAAACGAACTTGAATTTGGCTGCAAAACATAAAACCAAAATACAAACACAAACAAAAGTAATGGAATACATAAATGATCGAGCCACAAGAAAATCAATCATATGGCATCTTCGATAAAACATTCAAGAAGTAACATGTACATGTAAACGAAAGCTTAAATAATGTATTAATGTATTGGGTGTACCCAGCAGGCACACAACGTTGTTTCAACGTTGATATCGCAACGTCTATACAACTTTCAAATACAACCATTTTTCAACGTTGTGACAACGTTGAAGTACGACGTTGTTTCAACGTTGTTTCAACGTTGTTGTGCCTGCTGGGTAGGGTTTTATTTAATTTTTTCTTGAATCTTTGCTAATACATAATCGTATTCCTTGTATCAAACACATAATAGATATAAAGCACTAAATTTCTAATGGCTTCATGATTTTCCGACCTAACAAGTGAGATAAAGTTAAACATACTTCGGTGAATAACATAATAGGTATCAATATATTTCAACTGTAAATTGCGATAAAGACTGCATTCCATAATAAAGTGATATTCATCCAAAACATTCAAGTTAGTACATACTCTTCGTTCACGCGGTATTTTGTTAGGTTTAACCCAACGCCCAGCCTCTAATTGTATTCTATGTGACGAAACCCGTAATCTAGCTATCGCTGGGCAATGTTTTGCGACACTTAAAGACATTGAGGTATTCTTGGAATTTAAAATTGCATATTTCTGAATAAAAAAAGAGCTCTTGTCGAATTACTTAAGCGACTATTCCAATTTTGAATAAATTGATCATTGATTCTCTGCTTAACAACACACATGAACATTTTAACTTATCACATAAATACCCTTATTTTCAAGTTGAGAACAAATCACGGAACAACGTTATCATACACGTGTGATAACAAAAACACGTCATACACGCGACTACTGATGACGTCATTTTGACCTTTATCTTTATTATGTTTATTGTTAAGTTGTTTTAAAAAATTTACACATTGAAAAATGCAATAATACGTTATTTTGAATAAATAACGAGTCTTAATTGTTTAAAAAAAAAAAAAAAAATCTTATTATTGAAAAATGATGAGGACTACTTTTGTATGCGGGAATCACAAGTTCTTATGAAGAATATGTTATTCGGTCTTTGTTTTGATGTTGTCAATATTTTTCATTAACCCTTTCCCTCATACGACAATTCTGCAGCAGACGACTTTAAACATATTTTGTCAAAACATAGAAAATCTCTATAATTGAATGGATAACCTGTGACTAAAAGTGGTAAACATTGTGGCAAGAGGCTCGTTTTGAGCAATTTCTTTTTTTGTCACTATGTTTTCAAAAAGCCATCTGCTGCAGAGGCGTCAGAAAGCGTCTATATGAGGGAAAGGGTTAAAACACACTGTTTAGGTGATAAAAAGAATCCATCAATCGTTTTTCTTTGGAGAAGATTTCTTAAATTCGTCTCGAAAAAGAGAGTTATTAACCTCGCCAAGGGGCTCGGTTAATAACCGTCTTTTTCTAGACTCATTTAAGAAATCTTGATCTCCAAAGAAAACTCATGATGGATCCTATATATCCCCAACACTTTGAGAGAGCCATGGTTCATATAAACCAAGAGTAATTAAAAGATTGTGCAATAATGAAACCCAGCTCACTTCATTTGGGTAATGTTTAAAATCCTCCAATAATCTACTAAAACAACATTTCGCGTATTTCAAGGCTTCCTTTATGTACAAGTTTTGTCCAATACCTAATTATGAAAAATTGTCTTTGAGATTGTAAATTGACCCTCCCCAATTCTTCATAAATGAAATCGGTTTGTGTACTTTTCTTAACGTTGAGTAATTTTTTGCAAAATTGCAAATGTACATTCTCTATACAGTCAGCTTTTGCGAACCCCCAAACCTGATATGAATAATTTAAAATAGGGACAATAAATTTGTCAAATAAATCAAGTTTATATCTTGGTAATATTCGTGTAAACTTATATAGATGTTTGTTCATTGTAAAAACTGCTTGTAATGCTTGGTCTGATGAAGTATGTTCCTCAACAGTAAATAAGAGAAAGTTGATGCAAGGCATCAATGTCGCCGGAAAAGACTGCATTGATTTATTTATGTATTCTTGACTTTCCTTAGTCTATTCAAACATTAGGATCGTATGTTGTTGTTGTTGTTTGGCGTTGTTTACCCTCGCGCTCGGCATTAATGCCATTTGGCGAGCAGCTATCGTTATGACTACTATTATTGTTTTCGGACTAGTGGTTTGCAGACTATCTAGTATATATATAGATATATACACATATATGTATATACCCATATATATATAAGTTGTTGTTGTTTTTTTTTGGTTTTTGGTTATTTTTTTTTTTTTTTTTTTTTTTTTTTTTTTTTTTTTTCTTCTTCTACGGGTTAAGGGGGTTGAGGGGATTAGTGTTATAACTATTGTTTACTATATCATACATCATGCACATACCTATCGTTTATATATCTATTGTTTAATATATAGTACATTATGCACATTTCTATTGTTTATAAAACTATGTTTTAATCTATAATACAGCATGCACATATCTATTGTTTATTTGTCTAAAGATGTTAACTAATTTCCTTGAAATCATTATTATATTGTTGTTAAAATGTATTTCATTTCCGATTACCGAAAATAGAGTCTGTGCGCCCGACTAGGTCACGGGCCGTGAAAGACCCTACACAGAGCTCCACTTCTAGTTATCCCGTTATTTTATTGTTAAAAACACCGATGAAGAATGAAGCAACATAAAAACCGCCCACACCCTAACGTACTCCCTATAAGATTGAAGTCAATCAAGCCAGCCGCCTAAAACAGTCCAGCTTGACGCCTCTTCTCTCTAGAAGACGGGAGAATGTGTGTCAGTCCATAGAATTGAGCTTGCGTTTATTTATTTTTAATATTTTTAAGGGCGCGGACGCGATAGCAGACACCCCCCAACAAACAATCTCGTTGAAAATGAATCAACATAAAACCCGCCCACACACCAACGTAATTCTTATAAGATTGAAGTCAATCAAGCCAGCCGCTTTAGCTAGTCCAGCTTGATGCTTCGTCTCTCTAGAAGACGGGAAAATGCGTGTCAGTTCTTTGAATTGAGCTTGCGTTGTTTAGACCTCCCTGTGTCTAATAAAAAATGTAAGAATGGAGACAACAGGCCGGCCGCCTCAGTCAGTCCAGCCAGTCGTTTCCTCTTTTGAAAACTGGAAAAGCAAAAGCCAAAGGGGTGTATTTGCTACAAGTCGCGGACGGGCGAATTGGGAGCCCTTTTTCCCATTTCCCCCTCTTGTACATCGGCCAGGGAAGAAGACAGCGCAACCTAAGAATAAAACATTACAAATTTCTACGTAGTTACAAGGGAATTTATGTTTTAGCACTTCCTGTAATTATTTAAAGGTCCCCTTTGAATAAGGAAGTGTATTTATTTAGTCTAAATTTCTGCTGTTTTTAGAACTGTGGGGGTGATTATAGGGTATCCCCTATTGATTGAGATATATTTGCTTTCCGCCTATATTTGATTTATTTGACTTGTAGAATGCTTAAAACTGTAAAAGATTATCTCAGCGTGGTCCCGGTCGAAAGTCCCAGTCGTTAATTAATTAAGCAATGATTATATATTTAAGGATGCGATCATAGGCACCCCAAAACAAATAACATTGGCGAAAAGGGAGCAAAATTCATAAATTGCACTGTATTCAACCAGTTAAAAATGAACAAAAAGGAGATTACTACTATTTAGATTTTGTCTGTCATCTGACAGTCAAGCAGGTAAGTCTCCAGGGCAAGAAATGTGGATGCTTGTAGAGCCTTCGACGGAAACAAAACGTTTTTCATCTCAAAGGCGACACCTATCCGTTGTAAAGCCCCAGAGAACTTAAATCTTGCCCTCCCATGAACGCTACAGTCCAGCAGATAATGTTCTGTTGTGTTTCGAACCTTACACTCTGGGCAAATGGGCGAGCCACCCAGAATGTGGTATCCCACGCTACCTGTCAATAGATTGTGTTTTAGCCTCAAACGCGTCACAGCCCTGTCCACCCGTCTCGAGGTGGAGTAGGTCTGTGGCGGTTTGAAACTTATTCCATTATGATTTATATACTGGCTGTGTTGGTATTTTGCCAGCCTTTCTGTCCATTTGTTTTTCATTTTTGCTTTTATAAGTGCATAGATTTCTGATTTTGACAGGGGAACGTTATCACATACAGAACTATTCAGTGCGCCCTTGGCCGCCATATCCGCTATTTCATTTCCCTGGAAGTTGACATGAGCTGGACACCAAACTAATGAAATTTTGATATTGTTAACATAGCATTGATCATGTAGGGATAGTATATTTTCTAGAATGTCAGGTCTAGAGTTACTATATCTATTTTGGATGGATTGTAGTGCCGAAAGTGAGTCAGACAGGATAGCAATTTGGTTTGGTCTGTTGTCTAGAGTCCAGTTAAGTGCATATCTTATGGCAGTGAGTTCTGCTGCATATATGGATAAGTGTTTGCTAAGTCTTTGAGCTATGGTGATGTTTCGCTCTGGAATAACCATTGCAGCAGAAACTGCATTTTCTGTATTTTTGCTACCATCTGTGAATATTTGAAGGTGCTCTGAATAGATCTCGTCTACATAGACTTTTGTTTTTTTCAAAATAATATTGGGATTGTCCTTTTTTGTAAATTGAGAACTTAGGGATATGTCGACTTTGGGAGTAGATAATAACCATGGGGCGTCCAGACGCGGTCTGAAGTCTGCTATACTGAATTCATCGATCTGGTATTCCACTGCCAGCTGATTTACGGCGGCACCAAATGGTAATTGTGGGGTTTTGATCCTTTGGTATCTGGCCTTAACATAGAACCCAGATCCGATGATTTCGTTTACGGGATTGCAAGGTCTGCTTGCAACCCTAGCCCAATATTTTAAACTAAGCGATTCGCGTCGCAGATCCAGAGGCTCAATCCCTGCTTCTTGTTCTAATAGGGCTGATGGGGAGGATCGGAGTGCACCTAGGGCAATGACTAGGGCCTTATGCTGGATAGTATTTAACATTTTAATCCCTGTTTTTGTCGCACAATTATATACTATGGCACCATAGTCTAATTTTGGACGTATTAAGGACTTGTAGAGAAGCAGGAGTGATTGTTTATTTGAACCAAATTTGGTACCCCTTAGCATTCTCATTATGTTCAAGTCCTTTTGACACCTGGCCGTTATTTCTTTTATATGCGGCTGAAAGTTGAATTTCTGATCAAGCGTCATACCTAAAAATTTGACTGTCTTCTGAAATTTTAGTTTTGTGCCTCCTAAATTTACTTCTACTGGGTGCTGTTTTCTGTTTCCGAATAAAATCCCTACTGTTTTAGATTGTGAGATTTTGAAACCCCATTTCTGGGACCAGCGCCATATGCAGTCCAGCCCTACCTGAGCCTTTTTTTGTAGGGTTTTGACACGGACTCCCTTTAGCCATCCGCCCGAGTCATCGGCAAATTGACTAATTACCATCCCTGTCCCCTTTATTGCATCTGGGAGATCATTAATAAGAAGTGAAAAGAGTAAAGGGGATATTATGGCACCTTGTGGGGTGCCTCTTGATAGTGTTTCGCTGTCCGAGATAGCATCCCCTACTTTAACCCTTATCTTTCTATCCAGCAGAAAGGACTTTATATAACTAAAGCATCGCCCTGTGACTCCGTGTTTTTGTAATTTATATAAGATACCTGAGTGCCATGCTAAGTCGAATGCGGCCTCCAGGTCTAGGAAGATAGCTAGAACGTAATGACCCTTGTTTTTTGCACAAAGGACATCATGCTGTAGTCGAGCAAGCTGATCAAGTGTGCTGCGTCCCTTCCGAAAGCCGGATTGGAAGGGGTTTATTACTTTTTTTGATTCTAAATATGTTTCTAAACGTGTCTTCACCATCCCTTCAAGCAATTTCCCGGGGTGAGAGGTTAAACTAATAGGTCTATATGATTTAGGATCATTTGGGTCTTTGTCTTTTTTTGGTAAAGGTATAACGCAGGCGACTTTCCAATCCTTGGGATACTCCCCTTCCCGCCATACCTTATTGAAAAATGAAAGCCAGACTTGTAAGGCTGATTCAGGCATATGTTTGAACATTGTGTATGTAAGTTTGTCCATACCCGCGGCGGAATTTTTCCTGCTACTAATGCAATCTTTTAATTCTTGTAAAGTGAAGTCATGGTTGATTGGACTGTTCTCATTATCTAATGGAGGGGAGTTAATTTTTTTATGTTGAATTCGTTCAAAAGATTTTTGTCTGGCCAAAACTTCTGGGTCGATGTTATCTTCGCTGGAGACTTTGGCATAGTGTTTGGCAAGTATGTTTGCTTTGTCAAGGGAGGTAATAGCGTCTTTGTTGTTTCCCTTTAGGATGGGAGTTGGTCTGATTGGATTACCCTTAATTCTGCGTATTTTGTTCCAAAATTCTAACGAATTTTTTGGGTCAATAATACAATTTTCGCAGAATTCATTCCAATTATCTGTTTTATTTCTAAGAATGACCTCTTTACAGAGATTAGAGGCCTCTTTGTATTTGACCAGGTTGACTTCACTTGGATGACGTTTAATGTTTATGAGGCATTTTTTTCTTTCCTTGATTGCATTTTCACATTCTTCATTCCACCACGGTACATTTTTCCTGTTGTGTTTTACTGGTTTAGATGCAGGGATAGTCTCTATTGCGACCTTCAGAACCTGACCTTTAGGATCGTAGAAATGAAAACATTTACTTATAAATTTTATATTCACCTATACATTAGGGTATCTATAAAAAATTAACGAAATGTGTACACATTTATCTTGGCTTAAATTTAATTTTGCTGTTGTTACTTATTTAAATAATAGTATTCATTCATATAATTTCAATGTTTGTCAATCTTATTCGAATCACAAGGTAAATATCCTGGTATTGCTTTAAAGGGAGGTAATTTGAAGAAAACAAAAGTCTTCAAAAGGAGAAATATATCAGCATTACCGTCTACAGTTTAAATTGTTCTATTGTTTGTGGATTTAAAAATGTTCTTTTTTTCTTATTTCTACATGTACAACGAAATATTGCGGCTTCTCTTTGACGCTTTGCGTCAAACATTCGTCTTGTACTTGTCTAAAATAAAATAATATCACTCGCTTTTTCATATCGAAATGCGCATGCGCGAAAATCGATGTTAAAGGTCACGAACCTACACAACAGAATAGGGTCTATATTTAGCTTAGAAACAGTTCCTACTTTAGATATTCATGGATTAACATTATTAAATGAATTCTACACAAATCAAGACATCTCTTTGAACATGAAAACAACATTTAGTAAGTTAAAATTGCTATTAAAAGGAGAATCCGAAATTGACCTCAATGATGACACATAAGAGTCTGCATTAGGGGGTGTTGGTTCACGTCTTGAAGGGACCACTTTTGTCTTCGTAAATAAGACAAAAAACTTAAATGCGAGTGAAATAAAAAAAACAGCAAACATTAAAAAATCGGAATATTTATTTCATTTTAGATGTGTCATTTATTAGTGTTCGTAAACAACCACAATTGTAATATGTTCAAATCATCTAGATTTGTTTCTTTCTAATAATAAGCCGCCCTCCCATGTGATTTCCGAAAAGCTATTAAAAATAGAAGTCGCGGGCTTCTGCCCGGCGACTAATTAAGTCCAAGCTGTTTCATTAATTAGTTATATTTAGAAGGAGAAACTGTGCATCGTTTATTCAAAAGATGTTTACTTAAGATGCACAATATGCATATTTATGTGAAAGGGAAACCCAGACTATATCGATTAATGCTCATAATAATTTCCATACAAAATAAGACAGCTGTTTCTTTCTATATTAGTCATATTCTAATAATTTGGAATGCACTAATGGAATTGCCACGCAAAACAGACATAAAATGGTGGAAAGTCTGATTCTTCCTTAATTCGACTATAAAAACAGTATTGTTTCCGTTTCGAAACCGTAACTATCGTGTATGCACCGCGTGCAGAGCTAATCCCGGCTATTTGTCTATAACATGTTTTAAATAAGATAATGTACTTTAATGTCGCCGCTTTATCTATGTCTTCAAAATCTGAAGTAAAACTCAAAGTACTGAACGTACTAAAGGTAGACTTGCGATCGTTTAAGAGGAGATGCAGATGCATAAACAAATATTTATCGAAACAAAACCAATAACAGACAAGAAATGACGCATCAGGCCAGAATGAATTGTTGATCTTGTGAACATTGATTGACCCCCAACTCCGAATTTATCATTTGGTTCACATGGTACTTTTATTAATGATTATATTACCCAATTAATAGATCTATGAAAATCCCACCATGATCAATCATCACAATTCTTTTTACTGTAGATACCAGATAGATATATTGAAATTTCTATAAATGATAGTATAATAATCAAAATGAGTTGAAACCATTGCAGCAAAAGAAGAAATTGCTCATAACGAGACTATTCTCCTTTTGCCACAATGTTTTAAAAAGACTTCTACAGGGCATATGATAATATGCTTTCGTATATGAAATAAGCGAATTGAATATATTTCTTTCAAAGACTGTTTCGCTCCACTGCGCAATGTTTTTTTGCTGCATTTTTCAACAATCTTTGTACTTGTTAAGTACATTATTATGTCAACCATGAAGATGTTTGATTTATTGGAACAGTCCACTGTTATTATCAAACCAGAAAACAAATCCTGTATGGACTGCATTTGCTATCAGTTTCTACTTTTACTTAAACTGAAATTGATTGTCTTACCTTGACCAACACTAGTCTTAAAATCGTGCTCATTTTATTTCTACTACCAGTAATGAATTAATTCTAGACAGGACCAGTCCTTTTTGGTTTTAATGAGTGGTCCCCTCACATGATGTTTTAAATGGACGTAAGCTTAAGGAAGTCCATTCACTTAAGGTGTCACAGAATAGTGATTACATGAGCACAGGTAAACTTGAATAAACAGGTGGGCATTTTCTTTGATCTTTCCCAGTTGAATGTGACTTACCGGCCACTAAGTATTTTATGACTCGTTTTTCTTTTCTTTTGAACTAAATTATTTAATTCTCGAATAATTGTGGATTGAAATACAGGTATGTTGAATACAATTTTGGCCCTCGTAAATCTTTTCCTAAACACTTCCTTTTATGCAGTCAGAGTTGGTCGGAAGTGAAAATGTTGATACGCAGTTCTTGACTAAACATTGAGTATCCGTAATTGTCATTGAGTTGCGTTACCCATTGACTTAGAAGAAAATCTACTAGTTATTTGCCGTCGGACTTAAGCTTATTTCGACCACTGCTTTCTGATATCACAGCAAGGTCTCCGTTGAAAATAAATATACTGAGTAATTTCTTCTTTTGCCACAATAATTCCAAAAGTCGTCTGCTTCAAAGGCATGCAAAGGATCTGTTTGTGGGTAAGGGTTGCTATCTCAGGTTAATTTTTCTAAATATTTCAGAATAAAAAAGAAAACATTGTGGCGGAAGGAGGTATTGCTCTCTATTAAAATGCTATTAATATATTACAAACAAATCTACTTTGACAGAAGACATTTTTTGTGTCATATATTCAGATATCGCTATTTTTAACCGAATATGATATTTAACCAAATCAAATATTTAACCAAATAAAATATTTAACCAAATCAAATATTTAACGAAATAATTATATATCTTATTCATACAGAAGTATAGGCAGTTGGGTGATATTTCGTTTAATTTGTTCAACCTATTTAGTCAAATCAATTTAACCGCGTGTTGGAAGAAAAGAAAATGGCTGATGTTGTGCATATTTTCAAGACCCAATTCAATGTTAAATATGATTTATCTAATTGTTGCATAAGCTGTCTATGATGGAAACATTTTGTTAACGTTGATCGCGCCAGTCGGATAAATGTGAAAGGATAAATACTTATTGAATACGAATGCATAACTTAAGCGTCTCATTGGTGTCGATTAAATAAAAGATACTTGATAAAAACAACTAGCTGGTATTGTAAGCCTTATTTAAACAGACAACGACACATTATTCAGTAGCATAGCTATAATATTGAAATTCACAATTTTGTTAAAAACGTAGCCATTTTTCACAATTTCCCTGGTACCCAGGTAAACAAAACATTGATGATAAATTTTCTTTTACTAGAGGAAACAAAGGGTTGCAATTTACAACGGGTAGTTGCAGTGTTTACAAACTTGTGTATATAATTGCGTAGCGATATCCTAACTTAATTAAGTACACTTAAATCATCCTCGGAACCCAGGCTATTCATAACATATATGATACCCTGGGCAAATTGGCTAGCGAAACTTCGTAAAGCGTGCACCTCGATTTTCTCCGTAACTACGAGGGGTGTTCGGAAAGTTTCGGGACAAGTGCCGTAACATTTTTTTTTAAATATGCGTACACAATTCTTTCAACATACGTAGCTCTATATAACAAGCGTCTTATTTTTAATTTTGTAATTTTGCTTTTGAAAATGAATAAATGGTATATAAAGCTATGTATGTTTAAAGAATTGTGTTCAATTATAAAAAAATAAGAATGTTAAGGCACTTGTCCCGATACTTTCCGAATACCCCTCGTACACTGTTATTACTGTACATCGCCTGAAATTTGTAGCATGCAACCAATCAAGCGGCTGGATTTCACCTCATGAATTATTCATGACTACGAAGTTTCGCTAGCCAATTTGCCCAGGGTATCATATGTGTTATGAATAGCCTGGGTACCGAGGATGACTTAAATATGATAGATACATATTCAGAAGCATGACATTTTATTTGGTTACCTAGAATAAGTGGAATTTATTTTACTTATTTTACTTTTGCTTACTGAGTATGCATTCGTAATTCAGTCTAGAATTTGTTTGCACTATTTTTGTGTGTGTTCTGAGTCATTTACATCACGTGACTGAAAATGTGGCTATAGATATAGTATCCTTTGCTAGTCTACCAAAAAATCACGGCACGATTATCAATGACTTCCCAATATATGGTGTATCATACGCGAAAAGATATATGGTAATGATTCAATGGTTAAATAAATCCAGACTTTCTGCAGCAGCAACGGTAAGCAATTATAATGCATTTGTTTACGGTAACCAACATATGTTGCTGTCGGTTTAAGAATACGGCCATGTTAGGATAGGCTAAACAAAATGACGCAGATATCGTTGATCACTGTCTAGCGAGTCGCTGTCTTTTGTTGCATCTGCGCGCAGTGAAGACTTAGACGAATCTTTGCATACACACATTCTCACCAGAGTATTTACAGTCCGCTTGCATGAAGTATGAAGCAAAATGTAACTGTTGACAACAAGATGGACTTTAGTCCCATTGGTAATATCCCGATATACCATTTCGAGGGCTTGGCGTGAAACGGTTGTAACTAAAAACCTATTTTTAAAACCCTGGTTTAGGGGCAATTTTGATCCTTTTGTAAACGATGCAAATTTCCTAAATTTCCTAAATTTCCAACGTTTTCCAAGAAAAGGGATTTAACGCTTATAAAGACTTCATGGCGAGGTGATTAACTTTGGTAAACTAACAAATATACAAATTTTAGTTACAACCGTTTCACTCCAAGCCCTCGATTTCATGATCCAAGTAGTCCCCACATCGCTAGACGTGGCTCACTTATATAAACCACGAGGGGAGTTAGCTTCCAATTAAATCCGCGTTGATATACAGCGTTGCTTCATCTAAACTAGGAAACATTTTGATGTGCAGTTAACGTTTACGAAGACAATGTTGTTGAGACACATGTTTACTTCGGGGTTTTGGTTACATTGTTTGTGTTTTGCGAACGGGCTTATGTTAGATCAGAGCACACAACGAACAGGGCTAATCATTCAAGCGGAGAAAATGAAAATTAATAAAAATGGTTTCATTGTTTCCCGTTCTCAGGCGTCGAATTTATCATCGGTTCATTTGTTTGTAGGATCGACAATGACCTTTGATTTCTGTTTAATGTCTCCAACACTGGTTAATTTCAATGAAGTTGTTTACTCAAATGACGGAGACGCGGATAGAATCACTGTTTCTATAGATAACACCAAAGTTGGCGAGTTCAATACGACCGCATTCACTGCAAATGGTGGCGGATGGGATATATTCAGATCTTCTGGAGATGTTAACAGCGTTGAAGTTCTTGAAGGTAGGCATACCTTAACATTAAGTGTCGTACTTTCAGACGACTATGGTGTGGAAATAGACGTTTCAAGTATGACTTTTAATTCTTCGCAAAACGTACAATCTCTAAAATGTATGGCTTTTTGCTTCGATGACATATCTTACTCGGATTTACCCTTCCCATCTGACACCAATGTATCTGGAGTTGCATTGCAGAAAAGCTCGAGAACGCAATGTGCCGAGGAAGATAACATAAACATCCCAGTGTTTCATCCAACAGTTTCAAGTTTCGTTGTCTCGGCGACCAAGCCCAAATACACGTCGTTTACCAACAGCCGTGGACCGATCTGGGACACTTGTCAGATGACGAAGGCGTTCTGGTTATTTGAAGATGTTCTCTTAGACGGAAATATCAGCAAAACAGACGGCCAAGCCGCAGAAATGTCTATCACAGCAATGTTATATACAGCAACTATTTCTGTAATGTTTACTTTGAACGGCTCTAAGACAGGATCCGTGGATGCGTACATCGGGACGAATGTTGTTTTAAAAGACATCCGGACAGGCAATTTAAGTTGTATTATTTTGTTGACATTTCAATACTTTGATAAGAACAATAGGTGGTCCACTTCTCAGATTGAAGTAATAAGCCCAGATGTCAACGAAATTATATTTACCACGCCAGATGTTGCCTTCTCGGAGGGCAATTCAAACAGACTACGGATAAAGATGAACAGCTTTCAGGAGGACATTCTTGAGACTCTTGTCATCGGTGAATTCTTTATGAATAAAAGATACCTCAAGGGGGACGTATCGGAGAATATTTACGAGGACTCGACGACTATCATTGAGGGGGTCCATATCGATATGTGGTGGCGCATCAACGAGACCATGTCCGTATCCGTGTCGGATAGCAATCAAGTATCAAATAATTTCGACTATATTAGAATATACCAAAGACTTCCATGGGAATATAACAGTTTCTCACAGATCTTTGTCATTTATCAAGATGGAAACGTTCGCCTCTTACACATAACGCCACACGGACTTGACTGGATACCATTTGGCTCCTATGTCCTTATCGGCCAAACGGACCCGCAAGCACTGAGGCCAAGCGCACCAATCAAACACATTCAAATTGACCCACGTGATTTGCTGATAACTATAACTTATTTCGACGGTGGCTGGATTTTCATGAAGATTAAACCAACGTGGCAAGAAACTTTCCTTGTAATCAGTAACAGCTACTTTGCGCGAAACACCAACGACTTTCCTTTCTTTACATTTCGTTCCATGCATATCGAGGTCGGAAACGGTGATGTAGATCACGTGACAGTTGGTGACGGAAAAGAGTATCAAACTTTGCCAATTCTTGGAAATTGGACTTCTGTGAATGGCAATTTCTTTGCATTTTACAGAAAATGTATTTCGAAACATAACACCCTGAGTCCAGACATACTTTTGAAAATAACAGGGTGAAGACTATGCGTACGGTATTGACCCAGATAAGCCTGCACAGTTCGCGCAGGATAATCCGGGTAATCCGGGCCTACAAATTCCGTCTCATGGGAATAGAGGTATAGAGTAATGATTCCTGAAACAGAAAATTCACAGGAGGCGAAAAGTTTTTGAGTTAGCTTGTGCGGCATACTTATGCTGATACGAGTCGCTAGTTTACCCAGAGTCCACAATGTTGGTTTTCTCGCGGAACGGCTCACATTGCGATTTTCAAGTTAAACTTAACCCATTATTTAGCTTCAGGTGAAGGGCGCTAAAAACAATCCCTATTTTTATTTTTATTTTTCCTAAAACTAGAATGACATTGACAGCGAATGCATTACGAAAAAAGAGAAAATTATCATAAGAATTTATTTCTTCATTACAAATATATTTTTTCAAATGATGTCTTGTGCAATTCATAGTATTCATAATCTCGTCGGAGTCTTCCCTTCTACGAACACTTACTCATTATTAAAAGAATAAGATAAAAAAAAGATGGTAACATTTAAACTTAATTGCGCATTATTTCATTATTTCTGTGTAAACATATGATTTTAAAAATTCTAATACAACTGTCATTATATTTATTATCAATAAAAAAGAATCTGTGCTGAAATTCATTTATTTTAATTTTTCATTATATTACTCAAATTCAAACAATATCATAACATGTAGTGGCTTTTTTTGAAAATAAGAAAATCCGGTGTTCCGATATTAGATCCAGCGCAGGTCGACATTGTGCAACGAGGATAAAAATACATTGATTTAAGCCACTTTTTCAGTCGACTAGATATCTATATTCCATAATGGACTTCGAAAACCAGGCAGGCTGGTTGCCCGAATATTAATGTTTTAAATGCATGTTTAACTCACTTTAGCCCAAAGTGCTGAAGGTGAGTTATTTTGACCGTCCTTTGTCTGTCGTCCGACATCATCGTCTCCTCTGTAACCAGTGTATCAATTAGGACAAAACTTCACCGCAGGCATCGTCCCAATGTCCTAACGAGATTTCCTTCCATTTTGGATTCATGCAGAAATCTGGTGTCACTGTCAACCGAGGAACAAAAACTAGAAAACTCCTCTCTTCTCAAACTGGTTGGCAGATTTTCAAATAGTTGCAGAAGTTCTCCGTGTGTGACTCTCTATCAGATTTCTCCAAGCAATGTTAATTGTTCATAACATCTGGCCGCGATGGGGCGGATTTGCCTAATATGGCTGTGGTGAAAACTAAACAATAGCAGGCCGTTTCTCAATTAATTTGGTAGAAATGTTTCTTGGGTGACCCCCTGTCAGATTACTTCAACTATTATGATTAGCAAAAAAAATAGACACCAGGGGGCGTTTGTTTTGCCTTACATAGCTATATTGAAAACTTTAAAAATCAGATGGCGTGGTTGTTTTGCCTCATGTGTGTAGTGAAAAAACAGGGGCTTGTGCTGTGTTTTATCCTTTGAACCAAGAATTTAAGACATCATAAGCATTTCTTTGGTGACATTCTATCCGTTGTTTAAAGTCATATTAATTTGACAAAAGACAGACAACACAGTGCTGGGTTATTTCGCCTTGTGGCAGTTGGGCTATACTGGTCCTATTAGGGCTCTTGCTTACCTGATGGCAAAAATAAGTTATTGTAATTTGTTTGACAACTTACATTGCATATCTCAGGTGAGCGATCAAGGGTCACCATGGCCCTTTTGTGTTTAGCTCCACTGGTTGTAAGCCAGTCAACCTTATGTATGGAAGGGTATTAACGCATAAATTGCATCTTTCCTTCTTACATTACAACTTGCATTTGTACATTTACATCTTGCATTCGTACATTCACATCTTGCTTTGTGACATTCACATCTTGCTTTGTGACATTCACATCTTGCTTTGTGACATTCACATCTTGCTTTGTGACATTCACATCTTGCTTTGTGACTTGCCCATCATGCTTTGTATATCTTGCGTTGTGACATGCACATCTTTCTTTGTACATCTTGCTTTGTGACTTGCACATCATGCTTTGTACATCTTGCGTTGTGACATGCACATCTTGCTTTGTACATCTTGCGTTGTGACATGCACATCTTGCTTTGTACATCTTGCGTTGTGACATGCACATCTTGCTTTGTACATCTTGCTTTGTACATCTTGCGTTGTGACATGCACATCATGCTTTGTACATCTTGCGTTGTGACATGCACATCTTGCTTCGTATATCTTGCGTTGTGACGTGCCCATCTTGCTTTGTGACATTCACATCTTGCTTTGTGACTTGCACATCATGCTTTGTACATCTTGCGTTGTGACATGCACATCTTGCTTCCGTACATTTACATTTTGCGTGCATACATTCAATATTACATTCGGTTATCTGACATTAGGATCGTCCTTGAACATATTGCTTGATGGCATGATGCATTGTTTTATTTAATGTTTTAACCTTATTTCAAATTATTCGCTAGATCGGCGATTCATCGTCTAACTGTAAACAAATAATAGAACATGTCACAGAACAGGACGCGACCAACACGGTTTTTGACAGCAGAAGGCGCATGTTCGGCAACAAAACAAATTTGACTGTCGACCTACGACCTATGCGCCAGGTCAACACTTTCTGAACATATGTTTGACTGTCGACCTACGACCTACGCGCCAGATCAACACTATCTTAATGTAAATTTGACTGTCGACCTACGACCCAGGTCAACACTTTCTGAACATAAGTTTGACTGTCGACCTACGACCTACGCGCCAGGTCAACACTATCTTAATGTAAGTTTGACTGTCGACCTACGACCTACGAGCCAGGTCGACACTTTCTGAAAATAAATGTGAGTGTCGACCTACGACCGACGAGCCAGGTCGACACTTTCTGAAAATAAATGTGAGTGTCGACCTACGACCTACGAGCCAGGTCGACACTTTCTGAAAATAAACGTGAGTGTCGACCTACGACCTACGAGCCAGGTCGACACTTTCTGAAAATAAACGTGAGTGTCGACCTACGACCTACGAGCCAGGTCGACACTTTCTGAAAATAAATGTGAGTGTCGACCTACGACCTACGAGCCAGGTCGACACTTTCTGAAAATAAATGTGAGTGTCGACCAACGACCTACCAGCCAGGTCGACACTTTCTGAAAATAAATGTGACTGTCGACCTACGACCTACGAGCCAGGTCAACACTTTCTGAAAATAAATTTGAGTGTCGACCTACGAGCTACGACCTACGTGCTAACTTCACACACCTTATCTTCAAAGTATATTTGAGAGTCATTTACGGAAATTGCCGACAACACATACGTAGCGCCACCTGTTAGCATAATTTGGTTGTCGCGTCATTATTACACCAGTTGTCGCATCGTATTATGCCTTCTGTATTATGCTGTTTACATTCGGCTGTCTACATTCGGCTATTCGTCATTGTTACTGCTATGCACACTGACATTTGTCATTCGTAAAGAGGAAGGCGTTATTGAAATTAGAATATAAACATGAATTCATCAAATTAATATTAATTGATGGTGTTAAATAACGAGAATAACAGACAATATTTATTGCAATATGTGCATATCACATAGCAAGACATAAAGCAAGATGTGCATGTCAGAAAGCAAGATGTACAAAGCAAGATATGCATGTCACAACGCAGGATGTACAAAGCAAGATGTGCATGTCACAACGCAATATGTACAAAGCATGATGTGCATGTCACAAAGCAAGATGTACAAAGCAAGATGTGCATGTCACAACACAAGATGTACAAAGCAAGATGTGCATGTCACAACGCAAGATGTACAAAGCAAGATGTGCATCTCACAACGCAAGATGTGCATCTCACAACGCAAGATGT
Source organism: Serripes groenlandicus (assembly GCA_031761405.1). Lineage (NCBI taxonomy): Eukaryota > Metazoa > Mollusca > Bivalvia > Cardiida > Cardiidae > Serripes > Serripes groenlandicus. The sequence goes on from JASEVX010000001.1 coordinate 13,519,924, forward strand.
ACAAAGCAAGATGTGCACGTCACAACGCAAGATGTACAAAGCATGATGTGCAAGTCACAAAGCAAGATGTACAAAGCAAGATGTGCATGTCACAACGCAAGATGTACAAAGCATGATGTGCAAGTCACAAAGCAAGATGTGAATGTCACAAAGCAAGATGTGAATGTCACAAAGCAAGATCATGTGAATGTACGAATGCAAGATGTAAATGTACGAATGCAAGTTGTAATGTAAGAAGGAAAGATGCAATTTATGCGTTAATACCCTTCCATACTTATGTGATGGCAAATTGTCCGTCGTTATATAATTCCTTCGAGCCATATTGATTGGCGGTAAAACAAGGCCATCAGGGGGCAAGCCTTATATTGGCTTAAACAATATTCAGCTCCAAAAATGTCAAAAGAATGTGTCGACATGGTGTGAACATTTGGACTTTAAAAAACCTGTTCATGATTTCATGTGTAAGATGCTATACACGATAAAACAGAATTATTAGTCTAGGCGAATGTTTCTATTTATCCTTCTCTATTAGAAAACACAATTTTTTCAATCAGAAACCACAATCTTTTCTATTAGAAAACACAACATTTTCTTCTCAGCGCCAAGTTGCTGCCCTACATATCTGTAGTCCAGGGAAACGTTTTTAGATATATCGAACAAAAGAGTCGTCTGCTGCAGATTTGTTGTATGTGGGAATTGGATCTTATAAATAAAGTCAAAAACGTTGAATATGTACTTAATATATTTTCAAACAGATTGCACATGCACATTTCACATAAATTTAAAATATCACAGAAACCATTGATAAAACCCTCACACTTACACTTTTACCTGATATGCCAATTGTGCTTGGAAAACAAATAACTATTGCAATATCTAGAAAATGTAAACGTAAATCTTTGATACCGAGATGGAAACCATTATTTTTAGCAATTTTTCCTTTTCTCAAAAATGTCTGCTGCAGAGGAGTCAAAACCAATCTATGCAGGGGAAGCGTCACTTTTTTACTTACCCTTTCCCACAAGTAGACTTATTTTAAGGCTTCTGCAGCAGTTGACATTAGAAAACATCTTGGCAAAAGGAGAAATACACATACTTAAGAAAGGGCACTTGTAGTTATAACATTTTATAGATATTTAGTAATTGTTATAAAGAATTAGGAAATTAACACCATCCTTTCTTATAAAATCCACTTTTGACTAAAGCTTTTAAGATAAATTCCTAATCCCCCTTTCCCACATACAACGATAATGCAGCAGATGACTTTGAAAGCATTTTGACAGAAATAGGGAATGTCTCTATGAATAATACGAGAAATAAATAGTTTTTTTTTTTTCGCTTATAGGTAAAGGTGTGAGAATATTTTTTTTTGTTCAATACCCATGATTGTTTCTGAAATGAAACTGGCAAAATTCAATGGGGGCCGCCATTTTGGATATGTTTAAAATGCGGCCGGTCCGACGTATAAATTTGAAAAATATTGTCGTCTAGTCAATCATTATTAATTCTAAATCGATGTTTAAGGTAATAATAGAACTGCGTAATTTCGTGTGAACTTACAATTTTAAGAAAAAGCGAAAAATGCGTGGAACTGAGAATGAAATATTTTGTTCCAGTTAGTCAAAATAGCCGACTAATCAAGGTGATCTAAACGCACGCCATTTACAGTAAAGCGCTTTACAGACACAACGAAAAATTGCCGTTTGAAGCCTTACATTTTACTGTATCCCGAATAATGACGACTTGAGACGTATCTGGTGAAATATTTAAATAGAAACAACTCCAATGTATCGTCTAAAGTGTTGGTAAGTAGGCCTAACATTATATTGTAGAGATGTTGGCAGTCTTCGCGAAAATCTTCAGTCATGGCTGTCTGACAACACATTCTTCGAACTGACAAATATTCGAACACATTCTCATTTTCAACCATCTGATTATTTTTACAACCTGGACTACACTACATTTACATTACAGTTGGGAATTATGCAATAAGATATAGTGAAAGAGAGTGGGATACATTTTAATTAGATCGTGGTACTGTGGCAAATATCCAGTGTAGCGAATCCGACTTGTTATATAGTTGACCAAAGTTGTTTCCCTTTGTTTAAATGGATCCATTTGTATAAACATAAGTCAACAACGAAAAGGAAAAATTAATTCTGATTAGTACTGGTTTAAATATCCTATAAACTAAAGCCTTGAGATTTTTCCCCAAACCTGTTGTTTATTTTGTTTATAATTTACCCTTTCCCACATACAATAAAGCTGCAGCAGACGACTTTGAAGTTATCAAGTCCGAAAGATAGAAAATCTCAAAATGATAGTATCAATATTGAATAGAGTTTAAATCATTCTGACAAATGGGGATATGCTCATCGTGAGCAATTTCTTCATTTGCCACTATGATTTCAAAAGTTGTCTGCTTCAGAGGCGTCAGAAAGCGTCTACATGAGGGAAACGGTTAAAGCCTTAGTAAATTTTTAAGGTAAATGCACCAGAAGCTTATTAAAACATCGAGTAAGAACATTGTCAATGTCCGTGAACAGGCGGTAGTAATCTAGCTTCTGCTAACCAATTGTTCAAAATAGCTAAAGTAGCTATCGCTCGAGTCTACAGCAGTACGTTAAGAAGCAAACACCAAATGAAAAGTATTTGTAGACAAAGACCATGGCTGTATTCATATTAAACTAACTAACTAACCGAACACTAGGTCTTGTAAAAGCTATTATTAAACTGGTTGACCCAGTTAACAAAATCTTAGTGTAAATACTGGTGTATTGCTATTGCGATAGAGAGGGAGACCCGTGTTATCGTCAAGCTTTTTTATAAATTGTCTATTAGTAATATATCTAACTTATTTTCAACAATTGAGTATATGGTGGGTAAATCAACAATTTCTCTCATGTCACATTCTCTATGTATTAAAATCCATCAAGGGGCTTGTGACACGCTTGTGCTTGTGACACGTGTAATCACATGAGTGTGCTTTCGGTATTTCAATGGTTAGATATTAAGATTATGTAAGATATGAACATTGTGTAATCACACAGGAAACTTGTTATACTTGTGCCAAAATGGATTTTAATACATAAAGAATATGACATGAGAGAAATTGTTGATTTACCCATCATATACCCAATTGTTGAAAGTAAGTTTCAAATATAAATAGATATATTACTAATAGACAATTTATAAAAAAGCTTGACGATAACACGGGTCTCCCTCTCTATCGCAATAGCAATACACCAGTATTTACACTAAGATTTTGTTAACTGGGTCAACCAGTTTAATAATAGCTTTTACAAGACCTAGTGTTCGGTTAGTTAGTTTAATATGAATACAGCCATGGTCTTTATCTACAAATACTTTTCATTTGGTTTTTGCTTCTTAATGTACTGCTGTAGACTCGAGCGATAGCTACTTTATCTATTTTGAACAATTGGTTAGCAGAAGCTAGATTACTACCGCCTGTTCACGGACATTGACAATGTACTTACTCGATGTTTTAATAAGCTCTGCTGCATTTACCTTAAAAATTTACTAAGGCTTTAACCGTTTCCCTCATGTAGACGCTTTCTGACGCCTCTGAAGCAGACAACTTTTGAAATCATAGTCATTAGTGGCAAATGAAGAAATTGCTCACGATGAGCAATTCCTCCATTTGTCAGAATGATTTAAACTCTATTCAATATTCATACTATCATTTTGAGATTTTCTATCTTTCGGACTTGATAACTTCAAAGTCGTCTGCTGCAGCTTTATTGTATGTGGGAAAGGGTAAATTATAAACAAAATAAACAAAAGGCTGGGTATGCATTGTGAGCAATGACCATATATGCATGTATCTGATACCGAAAAATCTCAAGGCTTTAGTTTATAGGATATTTAAACCAGTACTAATCAGAATTAATTTTTCCTTTTCGTTGTTGACTTATGTTTATACAAATGGATCCAATTAAACAAAGGGAAATAACTTTGGTTAACTATATAACAAGTCGGATTAGCTACACTGGATATTTGCCACAGTACCACAATTTAGTTAAAATGTACCCCACTTTCTTTCACTATATCTTATTGCATAATTCCCAACTGTAATGTAAATGTAGTGTAGTCCAGCTTGTAAAAATAATAAGATGGTTGAATATGAGAATGTGTTCGAATATTTGTCTCTTCGAAGAATTTGTTGTCCGACAGCCATGACTGGAGATTTTCGCGAAGACTGCCAACATCTCTACAATATAATGTTAGGCCCACTTACCAACACTTTAGACGATACATTGGAGTTGTTTCTATTTAAATATTTCACCAGATACGTCTCAAGTCGTCATTATTCGGGAAACAGTAACATTTAAGGCTTCAAACGGCAATTTTTCGTTGTGTCAGACAATAGTTTTCACACTGTGTTTATACGTCGGACCGGCCGCATTTTAAACATATCCAAAATGGCGGCCCCCATTGAATTTTACCAGTTTCATTTCAGAAATCTTCATGGGTATTAAACAAAAAAAAATCTCACACCTGTTACCTATAAGCGAAAAAAAACATTTATGTTTTTTTTTCGTATTATTCATAGAGAAATTCCCTATTTCTGTCAAAATGCTTTCAAAGTCATGTGCTGCATTGTCGTTGTATGTGGGAAAGGGGGATTAGGAATTTATCTTTAAAGCTTTAGTCAAAAGTGGATTATATAAGAAAGGATGGTGTTAATTTCTAATTCTTTATAACAATTACTTAATATCTATAAAATGTTATAACTTCAAGTGCTCTTTCTTAAGTATGTGTGGAAACTTATATTTATTGGTAGAAACTTTTCGTTAAAAATGAACACATCTTTTCAGATGTAAACCCGTTGCAAACATACCGAGGGCTTGGCGTAAAACGGTTGTAACTAAAAACCTATTTTGAAAAGTCAGAACGAGCAATGGCACCTAAATTTCCATGGTTTACGAAGAAAAATTATTTAACGCTTTTAAAGACTTTATGGCGAGGTGATTAACCTTGGTAAAAGAAATACCAATTTTAGTTACAACCGTTTCAGGCCAAGCCCTCGATACAGACTCTTATACTGACGATTATGAACAGATGACTTTTGAAATTATTGTTGCCAAAGAAGAAATTGCTCATGAAGAGCAATGTATCCATTTGTCAAAATGAGTTCAATTCTATTCAGTAATAAGGTTTTCATTTATTGAGATTTTCTGTATTTAAGCTTTGATGTCTTCAGTGGTCTTTTGCAGATTTGTTGTGTGTAGGAAAAAGGTAAAACATGTGTCGTTATCTTCAATCAGGTCAAAATATAGTAGTATCTATTTTAACTATATCTTGAACTATATAATCATGAACTAAAAATGCTTCTTTGCAAATTCAAAAACTTGCACGAACAAAGTTATAGTTTCAAGAACTGTAATTCAATTGTTCAGGAGTACATGTATGTTCAGGAGTACATGTATGTTCAGGAGTACATGTATGTTCAGGAGTACATGTATGTTCAGGAGAAGTAATGGAGATGGTCATGAATTAAACAAAATGTTTATAATCATTTCAGTTATAAAGGTTAATTGATTGGGGTTTAATTCCATTTTCAACAATGTTTCAGTCATATCACGGCGGTCAGTTCACCAACTCATGAGTTTCCTAGTTTTCTCATACCAGTACTCCACACAACATTCTTTCCAAGCAACTGGCTGCTCTTCCACATAGACTAGCTGTTAGCCCATTGGTGGAAGACGAATGACGCTTGTCACAGTGACTTTTGTCAAACTTCGGAAAGAATGTTGGCCAAGCTGGGGTTTCGAACTCGCAACCCCTGGATTGACAGCCCGCGTTGCTACCGACTGAGCTACCGGGGCTCGACTTATAAAGGACATATAATCAATTACAGACTCGTCTTTAACCCTTTCCCTCATATGACAAGTCTGCAGCAGACGACTTTGAATGTATTTTGTAAAAACATAGGAAATCTCCATAATTGAATGAATAACCTATGACAAAAAGTGGAAAACATAGTGGCAAAAAGAGAAATTACACGATTTGTGCAATTTCTTCTTTTGTCACTATGTTTTCAAAAAGCCGTCTGCTGCAGAGGCGTCTATATTAGGGAAAGGGTTAAATGAAAGCCAATTATAGATATCATGGGAACAACAATGTAGAATTGACATGTAGCGTGTTAATAAGCTCCTTTAAAAAAGCAGTGTTTGTAACCCATTTAATTTGTTTTAACTTTCCTACTAACAGACTCCTTTAAACGCCTCTGCAGCATCGACTTTTGAAAACATTGTAACAAAAGGAGAAATTTCTCATGTATAATAAATCTACAGCAGACGACTTTGAAAACGAAATGGCAAAAATGTTGAAAATGTATTTAACTAAAAGTTTATTGATTAAATGAAGTTGGACACATTGTGGCAAAAGTCATCTGATATAGAGGAATTAGAAAGCGTCTGTATGTGGGAAGGCTAAATGTTTATATAAATTTATTTATTTATATATTTACATATCATTTCAAAACTAATGAATTCATATTAAAATAAGTTAACTTAAGTACTTCAAGGGAAGTAACTATAAATTGCTAAATGACATAATTAATTATGTTGTTCTTGCCCTTGGCAATTATGAGTAATTTCTTCTTTTGCAAAAATATTTTTAAAAGTCTACTGTATATGCAACAAAATGTATCTGCAAGTGGGGAGGGTTAAAAAGGGAACGCCATAAGACCCTCATTTCACCAGATGCGGTTCGAATAAATTTAACATCATATTTAAAAATAACAGGGTTCTTTAGTATTTTAAGATCAGCAGTTTTATCAATAAGTACATCGATCGTTTCGTCAATTGTTTTTACCTTGGTATTACAATCATGTTTATACTTAATACATGTACTTATAAAGATAACGGATAATTAAAAGAAAATACTCAAAATGAGCAACACTAAACATCCAATTTCATAGATGTTACCTTTTTTCCTTCAACATTTTTAGAGTTTTGTTTGTTTGTAAGATATTTTATGCCGCTTTCATCAGTATTTGTGTCATATCACAGCATTTCCTTTTACAGCAAACGGCTCTGCGAATTGTAAATCGGGTGGGCAATTATCCCCAATTAGCTGATATGATATCTTAGGAATCATGTGCATTGGAAATATACAAAATCTGATGAAATGGAAATACTTTTTTGGTACAGACGTGAAAGTTTGTGGGAAAAGGAGAAATTGCTCAAGGTATGCTTTTTCTCCTTTTCCCTCAATCTTTTCTAAAGTCATAAGCTGCAAAGGTATCAAAAGACATATGTATCATGTAAACATTGATTTTGTCTTTTTCTTCAGATATTCAGAGAATGTTGGAGGACAATCAAAAGAAAATAATGGACATGCAAATGTCGTGGGAGCAGCGTCTTGAACAAGCAAGGTAAATAAAAACATTCTTGTCTAGTTTACAAGTACATTTAAACTTGTGTTATTGGTCACCTCCGTTTAGTAGCCAATATGTATTAAGCAGATTCTATAAGATTAACCAAAATTACATTTTCTTCTTTAAAATTTGGTCTTGTATTAAGAAGCCAACTGTGACCAGCAGCCAAATTTTGACTCTCCCCTGGATGGCTGTTAAACTCTTTCCCACCTGCAGACGCAATTTAACGCAATAACAGCAGATGATGAGCAATTTCGCCTTTGGCCACAATGTTTTCAACTTTATTTAACAATCAAGCTATCTTTTATGGAGATTTTTCAGTATGTTTTCAGTATGTCTACTGCAGATTTATTGTATGTGGGAAAAGTTTGAGTCAAGTTTGATTATACATTTATTACATGCTGTTACCTGCACATTTTCCAGCACAAATACCGCAGGGCGGATTAAAATTCAGCCGAGTAAAATATGGTACCAAATATGGAAAAGGGATAATACTGAAATATGTGAGGTCATTGAAATATGATTTCATGTCATTCAAAATGCTGTAGTGGGATGTCATTCACATGCCATTCATAAAGTTTATTTAATTTAACCTTTTGTTCTTTCGTTATTGGAACTATTTAAATCTATTTATGTTTTTTCTTTATTCTGTTTAAGATTTGAACTAGGCAAATAATAAAAAGAAATTTACGTTACAATAGCGATATGCTCGTTTGTATTGTCCATGCGCCTCGTAATAAAATACAGAGCGACGGATTGCTTCAGCAGCATAATTTCCCTATGTATTATACCATGACTATAACGCATTATAATGTCTTGTTTTATGATAGACTTTGAGAAACATTAAATGGCTGTTCAAGTAATTCAAAATAATACTTTGGTTTTGATTTTAAGATTAAGTCAATCATTTATGAGAAATGTAAAAGTACATTTCAAGTCATAATTGTAAAGAAACATAATTGCCTGTCCCTATTTCAGACAAGAATGGAAACGCTCCCAACAAGCTGGGCTGACTGACAGAAACATAGACTGGAAGATATACCCCTATATAACGAATATTAATGAGGAACCTCAGCTCTCCGGGGTGATAAAAAAAAACATTTAAAGGAGCAATCTGACTAAAGTACACGATCTGACTAAATGTAAGATCTGATGGCGATCCATTCGAATTCATCTTCTTGTTTTATCGGATTTCCAATATCGCTATCTTTAGATCCACCAAGCTATTTTTATTTGAACCAATCAGAGGACTCGTTTCAACAACCGTTTGGCTTAACCTTCAAAATGGCGTCTACATGATGCTTTGAGCAAATTTAAAATAGACCATTTAAAACCAGAGCAAAGAACACTTTTTGCTGCTGTCTGGTCAGGGAAAGACTGTATCAATGTTTGCCGACAGGTTTTGGAAAATTACTTCCGTATCAAGTGCTGTCTTTGGTAAACCGCATGTGGAATAAGTGGAACATGCGTGTAAATCACTATGCGAAAATTGTGATCCCATGCTAAATATAGATTTTTTTTGGGTAAATATAGACTTTTACTTTCACTTTTAAAAACGTGAAAGCAAGGTTCTGATTGGCCGGCAGAAAGGTCGTCTGAACGTGACCCTTTATCGGTTGTCCTCAGATCCTATGCGTAGCGTTAATAGGAGATGATTTTAATGAGAGTGTTAAAGGAGGTATGTAACTTTGCTGTAGTTAAAACGAAGAGAAAATCCTCTCCTATACAAAATGATTACTGGTGCATCTAAAGCAGACGATGTTGTATTGTTGATGTTGTACTAATGTACAGTTAACCCTTTCCCACATATAGACGCTTTCTGAAGCCTCTGCAGCAGACGGCTTTTTGAAAACATAGTGACAAAAGAAGAAATTGCTCAAAACGAGCAATTTCTCCTTTTATCACCATGTTTTCAACTCTATTCAATTATTGTACTTTCATTTAAAGGAAGTTTCCAATTCTTTCATAAATGTTTTTCAAAGTCTGCTGCAGATTTATTGTATATGGGAAAGGGTTCATACTGAGAGAAAGTCCTCTCCCATACAAATGCTTACTGAGGCATCTTAAGCATCTGATGTTGCAACTTTATTCAACAATATATTGATTGATTGGGGTTTAACTCCGTTTTCAACAATTGTTCAGTCATATCACGGCGGCCAGTTCGCCTATTCATGTGTTTCCTGGCTTTCTCACACAAGTAAACCACACAACAATCTTTCAAAGCAACTAACAATATAGAATAACTAAACGTTTAACAAAAGAAAGATAAAGCAAGCCTCATGGAATCTACTAACAGATGATATTTATTTGAATGAATGAGCATGCTTATTACACATGAGGTAAATTATAGTCCATTTCAATAATGGTATGTAAACTACATTATACAACAATATACTACAGATACCTTTTGAAATCATTGTGACAAGGGAGAAATCATTCATAATAAGCAATTTCTCATTTGGTCACAATGTTTTCAACTCTCTTCAATAATTGCATTTTCATTTATGTTATTACAGATGGAAAAAATAGTGTTTAACCCGCCTTTCCCACATACAACATTTCTGCAGCAGACAACTTTGAAAACATATTGGCGAAACTTTAAAATATCTCCACAAATGAGAGTTTATTCATTAAATAGAGTTGAAAACATTGTGGCCAAAGGAGAAATTGCTCATCATGAGCAATTTCACCTTAGGCCACAATGATTTCGAAAGTTGTCTGCTGCTATTGCGTTAAAATGCGTCTGCAAGTGGGAAAGAGTTAATTAACTGTATCCCATCTGCAAGATACATTCTGACGTAACTGTAGCAGAAGAGTTTTGAAAATATTGTTGCAAATTAGAAAAATTGCTCAAAACAAACAAATTTCCCCTTTCGTCACAATGTTTTCAATTCTGTTTAAAAACATCTTTGCAAAAATATGAACAATCACTGTAAATGAAAGTTTAATAATTGAATAGAGTTGGAAACATTGTGGTAAAAGGAGAAATTGCTCATTATGAGCACTTTCTTCTTTTGTCACAATGTTTTCAAGAGGTGCCAGATAAACCGTCTGTATGTGGGAAATGGTTAGAAGCTTTATATATTTATTTTACAGATTCCAGTTTTATAGGTAGACCTGGATCAAGTAATGCTGTGGAACTCAGAGGTTTAGGGTAGGTTGATATTAAAATATTTTGTTTAACCATTTCTCACATACAACAAATATGCGGCAGATGACTTTGAAAAACATCTAGGCAAAAATAAGGAAAATCGCTATGAATGAAAGTAGGCTTGTTGAAAACAGTTATAAACATTGTGGCAAAAGGAGAAATTGCTAGTTTTGAGCAATCTCTCCTTTAGAAATAATGCTTTTTTCATCTCCTGCAGAGGTGTCAGAGTGTGTCTGTATGTGGGAAAGGGTTAAATTTTAAAACTACATCAATTGTTAAGCAAGTTTTTACAAAATAAAAGAATCATTCTCGATATCTGCTTCCTGCTTATCCCTTTTCAACAAACAAACACTTTCTGACGCCTCTGCAGCAGATGACTTTTGGAAACATTTGGACCAAAGGATAAATTCGCTCATAAATGAGCAATTTCTCCTTTTGACACAATTTTTTCAACATTTTATACTCTAAATCGGTATAAGTATACCTTATTTTATAGAGATTTTACATGGTTTTTTTCCTAGATGTTTTTAAAGTCGTCTGCTGCAGATTTTCTTAATGTGGAAAAGGGTTAAACAGTGTTTAAAATATTATTGAAAATCAAGAAAGCATTTCAATCTTTTATTCAAAAATGTTTTCAAACACCATCTGCTGCATGGAAATAAATGAAATGTCATCTGTTCATGTATTGGTGAAATATTTTACCAAAACATGAAACCTTATAAAATGTGACATTTTATGTCATTCTCTCATTATCCATTTCCTACATTCAAGAAATCTGCAGCGGACATCTTTGAGAACATCTTGGTAAAATGATGGAAACTTACTTTAAATGAATGTATAATTATTGGAAAAAAAGAAAAGAGTGTAGCAAAAGGAGAAGTTGCTCATCATGAGCAATTTCTCCTTTTGCCACAGTGTTTTAAAATGTCGTCTGCTACAGACACGTAAATTTGAGTCTGTAAGTATGAAACGGTTATATATAAAAATAGGTAAAGAACTATTTGTGGATCTATGTTTTATGATCGGTATGTACATTGTATGTCAAAGGCTCCTTGTATGCTTCTTTACTGAATTGGCAGACTGTGCAGGACTGTGCAGAACCGTGCAGGACCAGATCAGACTGTGCAGATGTGCAGTGTGATCTTGATAATTGCTGGCTGCAAATATACTGTTGACCGTTTTCACGGAGAAATACCCAATTCAGGATTTCATGTTCCTTTATACTTTCAGTATTCAACCCAAACACGTAGAAGTACAGACAGACGGTAGAAACACCCATTTTGTCCATTGCTCACCAGCATCAACTGTTGTTGTAAACGGACTCAAGATAAAAACGAAAACACAAATACATCATATGGTAATTTGTTAAAGTTGGTACTTAAAGGGATAATAGTCAATCTGTGATAGATCAATATGTAATAGTCAGAGTTGTATTGATCGAGGGGTTGTAAGTATGAATCCTTTCTGGAACATTCATTGATGAATGAAAAAATTAATTGTGACTTGTGTCATACGTCTATCACCAAAGGGCTAAATAGTGTTTACAGGATGGTAGCCAGTTGCCTTGGAAGAATGTTGTTTGGAGGACTGGTGTGAAAAAGCCGTAAAACATATGGTTAGTTCACTGTGATATGCATGTACCTGAATTAATGATGAAAACTGTGATACATTTAAATCAAGAAGTGAATACATGTACCTGAAATAATGATGAAAACTGTGATAAATTCCAATCAAAAAGTGAATACATGTACCTGAAATAATAATGAAAACAGTGATAAATTCTAATCAAAAAGTGAATACATGTACCTGAAATAATGATGAAAACAGTGATACATTTAAATCAAAAAGTGAATACATGTACCTAAAATAATGATGAAAACTGTGATAAATTCTAATCAAAAAGTGAATACATGTACCTGAAATAATGATGAAAACAGTGATACATTTAAATCAAAAAGTGAATACATGTACCTGAAATAATGATGAAAACTGTGATACATTTAAATCAAAAAGTGAATACATGTACCTAAAATAATGATGAAAACTGTGATAAATTCCAATCAAAAAGTGAATACATGTACCTGAAATAATGATGAAAACAGTGATAAATTCTAATCAAAAATGAATACATGTACATGTACCTGAAATAATGATGAAAACAGTGATACATTTAAATCAAAAAGTGAATACATGTACCTAAAATAATGATGAAAACTGTGATAAATTCTAATCAAAAAGTGAATACATGTACCTGAAATAATGATGAAAACAGTGATACATTTAAATCAAAAAGTGAATACATGTACCTGAAATAATGATGAAAACAGTGATAAATTCTAATCAAAAAGTGAATACATGTACCTAAAATAATGATGAAAACAGTGATACATTTAAATCAAAAAGTGAATACATGTACCTGAAATAATGATGAAAACTGTGATACATTTAAATCAAGAAGTGAATACATGTACCTGAAATAATGATGAACACTGTGATACATTTAAATCAAAAAGTGAATACATGTACCTGAAATAATGATGAAAACAGTTATAAATTCATATCAATTTACCTGTCAATCATAAAGTGAATACATGTACGTTTAACCCTTTCCCACATGCAGACGTTTTTAACTCTATTCCATAATTATACATTTATTCATAGAAAGCTTTCATATTAAGGCTTAAATGTTTTCAAAGACATCTGTTGCAGACTTGTTTATGTTGGAAAGGGTTATACTTTACCACATAGATATGAATATGATCAACGTATGATGATTTACATGCAATGATTTAGATCTTTTCACAAAAAAAATTTACAGGACCGATTACAGTTTTGATCAAACAGTTTATTCCTGTATATTGGATATCCCGGTGAACGAACGTCAGACGGAGATGACCATGTGCATAATTTCGATTATTTTATGACGGAACTCGCGGAACACGAGGGGTGTCTGTGGACATCTCGACACCCAGGGACGAAGATAATCAAAACATGACGAATAAACTGCTCTTCCAATAGTTTGTTGATATCATGCCAAATATTGCCGAAGCTAATACCATTAGTGAAGAACTAAAAAGGGTAGGTTGCATGTGGTCTGGTACCCAGCATAGAAATAGTTTATTTGTACCTCTGTCAAAAAACAACAATGTGGTCTGGTACCTAGCATACCATAGTAAATTAGTAACACTGGCACAAAACAACAATGAAAACTGGTACCTAGCATACCATAGTGAATTAGTATGTCTGGCATGAACCAACAATGTTGTCTGGTACCTAGCATACCATAGTAAATTAGTACGTCTGCCATGAACCAGCAGTGAAGTCTGTTCCCGTGTGTACCATAGTAAATAAGAATGTATGTCATGAACCAACAATGAAGTCTGGTCCCTGGCATACCATAGGAAATAAGTATGTCTGTCATGAACCAACAGTGTAGTCTGGTACCTAGCATACCAAGGTAAATTAGTACGTTTGGCATGAACCAACAATGGTGACTGGATTGGCCAGCATCCCTTATAATTGACCTTAGTATGAATAGTATGAATAGCAAACTAGTAAATATGCAACAGATTTTTGTAAACTCTACAGCAGGGTGATATATGGGGATTATACCTCTCCTTTATATATATATATATATATATATATATATATATATATATGTGTGTCTGTCTGTCCATCTGTCCTTCTGTTGTGCTTTGACTTAACTTGACCTTTGGTGTTTCAGTTTTGAATTCTCTCATTTTAACTTTCAACGCTAAGGTGCGCTGACCCAACTGTATCAATGTACATGAAATACAAGATATTTCATAGTCTTTAAGAGAGGATGATTCCATCTTTCTTGAATCATTTACCTGATTTAGATGCTTTTTGTTGCCACTACAGACAACCTTTGAAAATATCAGAGACAGAAACATTGCTTCTTTTCCGAGAAATGTTTAAACTCTGTGTGAAAACTACATTACCATTGTTTTACTAATGTTAAAATATTTTTCCTCCGATTTTTTTAACAAATTATTGAATTCATGCAAAACTGTTGTAGATACATCTTGTTACGTGATGAAGTTACCACCTTTTTGCATGAAGTCATTGAGATGTCTTTCAAAATCAGTTATCACAAATATATGTATTATTCATTATTTTTCTCTCATTCTCAAATTTGTTATCAAAATATTTTCATTATTTAATATTTTGTTGCCCTCTGATCACGATGTGTAATTTATTGCAGAGCTTTCATTTATGTATTGTGTAAATACTCGTCCTCGCAATAAAATATTGTATTGTATTGTACAGGTATGGATCTGGTCGAAACAAAAGTTCTACAATAGAAAGGATTTAATGCATGAGTTATATCTGAAATCCCTCGACGGTGAGAGTGTTATCGTAGTGAACTATTTCCCACATACACAGTGGAACCTGTGCTAAAGACCACCTTGGATTAGCAATTACCTGAAAGAGTTAATGCACTTTGTCTATGAACTCGCCATAGGGACAGACAAAATATGCAGCCAGTCTTGGATCAAACCCTGGACCTCACACTATCAGGGCATGTACTCTTCCGACTGAGCTTACCAGCTCTCCAATTGTGTACAAGTTCGAACTCCGACATACACCGCTGTTTATCTTGAAATTTGTCAACGCATTTCTCAACTCCAGTGCTAAAAATGTCTTAATTTGCAATACAAACACTGTAATACTGATCAAGCAGTTCTGTTATGGTCAGATAATGGGCGCCAATGTTGTAGGGAGAGAACACATGCAGTCTGGTGTTCGAACCTTCCTTTTACAGTTGCCATAAAATGTTACAAACAATAAGTTATTCGGCAGAAGTGGACGAACATTTCACAATACTCAACTACCACGGGAAGGAGGAGGCCGTTATACACGTATCAATGTTACCATGTAACAACAAAGGGGATGTGCTAGAGGACAATATAGTTCTAGAACCGGCAGATTTGCTCGGAAAATCTTTGAACATTAAGTTTTTATTGACAGAGTGTATGAGTGTTCGATGGATTAATGAGGATGCTTCTAGAGGGGTGGAATGCAGGTAGAAACAATTATTGAGTTACATTGAGGGGGGAAAAACGGGTCTTTTTTTCCCCTTCTGCATCATTTTACCCTTTCCCACGTAACTCTTTCCTTCATGTAGACCCTTTCTGACACATCTGCAGCAGACGGCTTTTTAAAAAAAACATAGTGACAAAAGAAGAAATTGCTCAAAACGAGCAATTTCTCAATTTACCACAATGTTTTCTAATTTTAGTCATAGGTTATCCATTCAATTATAGAGATTTTCCATTGTTTGACCAAATATGTTCAAAGTCGTCTGCTGCAAAAGTGTCGTATGAGTGAAAGGGTTAAGTTGTGACAAAAAACATCTGCAATTTTTCAATTTGCCACAATGTTTTCCACTTTTAGTCATAGGTTATCTATTCAAGTATAGAGATTTTCCATATTTTGACAAAATATATTCAACGTCGTCTGCTACAGAACTGTCGTATGAGGGGATGGGTTAAAGACAATTTTATAAGCTTCGTCTGCAGATGACTTTTTGTCCAGTAATTAGACCTTCATTTATGAAGATTTTCCATTATTTTTACCAAGTTGTTTCCAAATCCCCTGCATCATTTTACAATCTCTCACATATAAACAATTTCTGATGCCTCTGCAGCAGACGACAGATTGATATTGAGCAGTTTCTTCTTTTGCCAGAATATCAGGGTCCGAAACTTTACAACTCTGAAAACATTCTCAGTGCTCAGAAATGAACTCCATGCTCCATGAACTCCATGTGTTGATAACTGATCAGGCATGCGAAATTGTATAAGTTATTTTATAATTCATGTATAGTGTATACATTGTAGTTGATCAAAGTTGTATTGTTGACGCCGCGTATCAGTATGGGATAGGTTTTAATTGTTTTATAGTTTGATTCATCAAAGCTCAGAAAAAAGTTTCTGGCGATATTTTTGCCTATTTACAATACTGAGATGTTTTAAGTTAATGGGTAATCTTTAAAAAATCAATGATGATTCATTTTAATTACTACATATAACAGTATAATTCTAGAAACTGTAAAAACAACGTTAACCCAACTATGCAATAGGCATGGCCGTAACGTGACCAGTTCTATTTGTAAATGCAGTATGTCATCGCTTGGCGATTTTGGTCATTCTAATTGAATAGACGACAAGGTGTCATCGGTTCCCATAGATTAACTAAGTTGTCTCTGCTTCTTTCCGTTATGAATACTTCGCTGTTTTCACAAATTCATCCGATTTCTAACAGTTTCAGAGAGAGCTGACAGTTTATCATTGGATTCGTACCCGTTTGTTCATATTTCGTTCGAGATGAACGATTCGTACCAACTGGTTTTCGCTCTTGGGGAACTGACATAACCATTTTCTTTTGTTTATTTTTCAGTTTTCTACTGGCATGTTCAAAACGATTAAAATGACATTACAAACAAACAAAACAGACTTAATAATTCTTGCTATATGTTGACTATACATGTGAACTTTCATAATGCTCAATCTTGATCATAAATATCTTCTTTTTTTTTTAATTACTTCGTATTTTTTGTTTATATACTTCCGCTTTTGCTAGTATACTTCTGCTAAACTGGAAGGAGAATAGACTTCCCCCTCTCCTTCCAAAGCTTTTGTCACACTTAACTTATACCTAGAGGCAATAAACCTTAATATATGTTAATATTTAAGCACGTATGTTTGTTTTTTATCTAATGGATCTGTTAGAGGATTTAAAACAGTTTATTGGTAAAAAAAAAAAACGCTTGAGAAACTTCAGTTTGTATGACACATTATAGTTGCAGTGAATGTTAAGCAAACCGTAAACCAAATGGTTTCAGAACTAAACTTGTCATTTCACGACTAAACTTCACATGCTGATTATCACATAGATCGTAGCATATAAAACGTTTAATCCCTACGTCAATAGTAACCCGTTCTGCTCTTGGCAACCTTTTTATATAGGCTATGGTAGCCAGGTGAGCAATATAGTCACATCTTGGCCTTCTTGTTTAAAATAAAGGGACATTTGGCCTACTTGTTCGAAATATTTACATCCTGTCTGCTTGCACAGGTTATTTAAATGTACTGAACTACATCTGCTTCCTTTAAGTCATGCTTCAAAATCATGCGCGGCGTCTTTGATGCTTTGCATCAAAATTCTTCTTGTTGTCTACTTGGATGATTGTTTATCAACGTGACTACATTTACCCAGTTGGTGAAACAGATGACACTAGCCATAATGACGTTTGGCAATCATCGGAATGAATGTTGGCCGAGCCAGTATCCGAAAGAACGACCTCTGATTTATGATAGTTATTCCATATGTATAGCATGTACCTAGTCGATGGGGGCTACCTCGTTGGTGAAGTCGTAGAGCGTCCGCCTCGGTGAAGAAAGTAGAGGATTCGATAAAAGGCAGCTTCATACCAATTACTTTAAAAACGGTAGTGATGGCGTTCCCTCCTTGGCACTAAGGATTGTGGGGTTAGCATTATGGTCAAAGGGAAGTAAATCATTTTCCATAGGCAACCATTATAGCATTATGGGTTATGGTTCGTTACTAGCAAATAAATTAACACATATACCTAACTAATATCAAACTAAAGTTCATTCTTAGAACTACCAAAAAAGCAAAAACAAACCTACATGTTCACCGTTTAAGGTGACCCTTATCCCCCACTGAATTTTACTTTCAATTTCAGAAAATACAGCATGTTCTGAAAATGGCTATTAGAGTGTCAACATAGCTAAAAGCAAACACTATTTTGGTTATAAATTAGTCAGAGGTAATTCAACTTTATGAAAATCACTTTCAACTTTCAACAAAATCAGTATTGTCCAATGGGAGCCAACCTCAGTCATATATATTCATCTGAAATTCCTGGACAAAATTGTCTGCCCGGCAAGCCTATCCGATTTACTTCCCTTTGACCTAAATAGAATGACTTTTCTGACCAAATTTTAAGCTGCTGTAGCAAAACATGCGGCTTCTACAGAGTTAACAAGGTTTTCCGTCAATTTGGCCTAGTGACTTCGTGCATAGTTGAGCTATTGTGATCACATTTTGTCCGGCGTCCGTCCGTCGTCCGTCGTGCGTCGTGCGTCGTCAACATTTTAGCTTGTTAACACTCTACAGGCTACATTTTGCATCCGATCTTCATGAAAGTGTATCAGAACATTCATCTCCATCAAATCTTAGACAAGTTCGAAACAAGGCCATATGAGGTCAAAAACGAGGTCAAAAGGTCAAATTGAAGCGAAATCTTGTTAACAATCTGGAGGCCACATTTTCAATTTGAGCATGGTGAAACTTTATCAGAATGTTTGTCTTGATGATATGTAAGTCAAGTTCGAACATGGGTCATGTTGGGTCAAAAAGTAGGTCACTAGGTCAAATTGAAGGAAAATCTTGTTAACACTCCAGAGGCCGCAATTTTTGCTTCAGCAGTTGGAAATTTTGTCAGAATGTTTGTCTTTAAAATATCTAGGTCAAGTTCGAATATGGGTCATGCCGGGTCAAAAAGGTCACTAGGCCAAATTGAAGGGAAATCTTGTTAACACTCTAGAGGCCACATGTTCAACTTGAGCATGTTGAAACTTTATCAGAATGTTTGTCTTGATGATATGTAGGTCAAGTTTAAATATGGGTCATATTGGGTCAAAAACTAGGTCACTAGGCCAAATTGAAGGGAAATCTTGTTAACACTGTAGAAGCTGCATTTGTTTGCTTCAGCAGCTTGAAATTTAGTCAGAATGTTGAGCTGAATGATATCCAGGTCAAGTTCGAATACGGGTTATGCCGGGTTAAAAACTAAGTCACTAGGCCAAATTTAAGGGTAATCTTGTTAACACTCTAGAGGCCACATTTTCAACTTGAGCATGTTGAAACTTTATCAGAATGTTTGTCTTGATGATATGTAGGTCAAGTTTAAATATGGGTCATATTGGGTCAGAAACTAGGTCACTAGGCCAAATTGACGGAAAACCTTGTTAACTCTGTAGAAGCCGCATGTTTTGCTACAGCAGCTTAAAATTTGGTCAGAATGTTTAGCTGAATGATATCTAGGCCAAGTTCGAGTATAGGTCATGCTGGGTCAAAAACTAGGTCACTAGGCCAAACTGAAGGAAAATCTTGTTAACACTTTGGATGCCGCATTTTTTGCTTAAGCATCTTGAAATTTGGTCAGAATGTTTGTCTAAATGATATCTAGTTCAAGTTCGAATATGGGTCATATGGGGGTCAGAAACAAGGTCAATAAAGGAAAATATTGTTCAAACTCCGGAGGCCGCATTTTTACTTTGAGCAAGTTGAAAATTTGTCAGAATGTTGATTTGATGATATCTTGTCCATGTTGGAATATGGGTCATATCAGGAAAAATAATTTATAGATCACTAGGCCAAATGAAGGAAAATCTTGTTAACGCTGGAGGTTGCATTCAGAATAATTGTCTTGATGTGTTTTGCATAACAGTACATTGTATAATTAAGGTGAGCGATCCAGGGCCATCATGGCCCTCTTGTTTCGATAAATCGCATGATGATAACAATTCAGTTTACGACTGCCTATTGCGGAATAGTGTACACAGTTTTCGATTCATTCGGTTCGACAGTTAGGCAAATATGGCAATTACCATTTACACTATACTGTGCTTTTAGCTCAAAAATGGATACCTTTCTTGAGTTAACATTAAATGTTTTCAGTATTTAATTTTAGTCATAACATTTCATGCTAGATTGTAGTTTACGGTGGTTTTCAATTTGTAAGGGTGTATTCAACATGTCAACGAGTTGATTTGATATACAATTTCAATCTTTCTTATTAGTTACTCTAGTGCCAGTATTATGACGATGTGGAGTCTCTCGGGTCTAAAAATAAATACGCCACAATGTGTTTCCAAATCTGCATTTTTATTCCTCTTCAGTGTTGATATAGAACATTTAATTTCATCTCTTGTTAAAGGTCAATACTCAACAGTACATCAAGTAAACATTGTGCGTAATCAGACATATCGTTACCAGAAGAGTCTTTACATTTAATCCGTTCCACGAGAAAACTAACATTATGGACTCTGCTTAATGTATCGACCCAAATCAGCCTGCGCAGTCCGCGCTGACACATTCCGTCTCAGAGGGGATAGATGTATAGAGTTATTATTCCTGAAACATAAAATCCATATGAAGCGAACAGTGTATATCCTGGTAAACCTGCGCGGCATACTTAGGCTGATCAGGGTCGATACTTTATGCAATGTTGGTTTTCTCGTAATTCGGCTCATTTCACGATTTTCAAAATTGTGATACAATTTACAAAACATAATTAAATTTTTAACAAATTAGGCAATGCCAAAAATACACTATCCACCAAACATGAAAACAACATGCAAATGAACAATAATAAAGGCGCATTTAAGTTAGTAGCGGGTGGGAGGGTAATTTTCTATCAGATGTGACTTCTTAACCGGTCAAACACTTTTTGAACTGTGAATATTAACGCTCTTCCTTTCCCTTAATGTTGTTCGAATCAACCAATCAAACGATCATATTCTAAAAACATAACAATTATTGATTGGATATCTAAACCAAACATAAGCCAATGAAACGTTTTATTACAAATAGATATATAAAAAGGAAGAGATAACATTTGATTAAATTAAATGAGCAAATAGTTCTCATAATTAATACTTTTAATAAATAGAAATCTTCCAATTAGAAATATCTTTTACAAAGTCTTCTAACTTTATATACAAAACGGCCGGTAAACTTCTCCTTACAAACATTCAAGACTATTGAAGATGCTTTAAAGGAAACCTGCATGTAGTTAGACCAGTTGTTTAAGGACTAAAGTTCTTTCCACTCAATTAAAGTGTTTAATTAAAATGTGACATATTAAGTCCAAGCTGTTTCATTAATTAGTTTTATACAGAAACCTAGACTATACCAATTAATGCTCATAATAATTTCCATACAAAAAAATACAGCTGTTTCTTTATAAATTAGACATGTTCTAATAACTTTGAATGCACCAATGGAATTGCCACGCAAACAGTCATAAAATGGGAATTTTTTATTCTTCCTTAATTCGAATATAAAAACAATGTATCATTATAAAGTGATCATTAAAAAAATATATATTGTACGTTAATGTCGCTGATTGATCTATGTCTTCGAAATATGAATTTAAAAAAAAATCATGGAACGAATATCAATGACTGCCCAATATATGATGTATCATACGCGAAAATATATATGTTAATGATTCAAGGATTAAATAAATCCAGACTGTGTGCAGCAGCAACGGTTAGTAATTATAATGTATTTGTATACGGTAACCAACACATGTTGCTGTCGGTTTAAGAATACGGCCATGTTAAGATAGGCTAAACAAAATGACGCAGATATCGTTGATCACTGTCTAGCGAGGCGATGGCGTTTGTTGCATCTGCGAGCAGTGAAGACTTAGATGAATCGTTGCATACACACAGTCTCACCAGAGTCTTTACAGTCCGCTTGCAAGAAGTATGAAGCAAAATGTAACTTTTGACAACAAGACTTTAATCCCATTGGTGATATCCCAATATACCATTTCGAGGGCTTGGCGTGAAACGGTTGTAACTAAAAACCTATTTTTAAAACCCTGGTTTAGGGGCAATTTTGACCCCTTTGTAAACAATGCAAATTAAGGTGCCAATGCTCGGAACGAGCAATGGCACCTAAATTTCCAATGTTTACCAAGAAAAGGGATTTAACGCTTATAAAGACTTCATGGCGAGGTGATTAACCTTGGTAAAAAGAAAATACCAATTTTAGTTAATGCCGTTTCACTCCAAGCCCTCGATTTCATGATCCAAGTATAGTCCCCACAGCGCTAGACGCGGCTCACTTATATAAACCACGACGAGAGTTAACTTCCAATTTAATCCGCATTGATATACAGCGTTGCGTCATCCAAACTAGAAAACATTATGATGTGCAATTAATGTTTACGAAGACAATGTTGTTAAGACACATGTTTACTTCAGGGTTTTTGTTACAATGTTTGTGTTTTGTGAACGTGTTTATGTTAGATCAGAACACACAACGAACAGAGCTAATCCTTGAAGCGGAGGAAATGAAAACAAATGGATTTGTTGTTACCCGTTCTCAGGCGTCGAATTCATCATCGGTTCATTTGTTTGTAGGATCGACGATGACTTTTGATTTCTGTTTAATGGCTCCAACAATTGTTAATTTCAATGAAGTTGTTTACTCAAATGACGGAGACGCGGATAGAATCACTGTTTATATAGATAGCACAACAGTTGGCGAGTTCAATACGACGGCATTCACTGCAAATGGTGGCGGATGGGATATATTCAGATCTTCTGGATATTTTAATAGCGTTGAAGTTCATGAAGGTAGGCATACATTAACATTAAGTGTCACACTTTCAGACGACCATGGTGTGGAAATAGACGTTTTTAACATGACTTTTAATTCCTCGCAAAACGTACAATCTCTAAAATGTATGGCTTTTTGCTTCGATGACATATCTTACTCGGATTTACCCTTCCCTTCTGACACCAATGTATCTGGAGTTGCATTGCAGAAAAGTTCGATAACGCAATGTGCCGAGGAAGATAACATTAACATCCCAGTGTTTCATCCAACAGTTTCAAGTTTCGTTGTCTCGGCGACCAAGCCTAAATACACGTCATTTAACAACAGCCGTGGACCGATCTGGGACAATTGTCAGCTGACGGCGCCGTTCTGGATATTTAAGGATGTTCTCTTAAACGGGAGTATCAACAAAACAGACGGCCAAGGCGCAGAAATGTCAATCACAGTAATGTCACATACAGCAACTATCTCCGTAATGTTTACTTTAAATGGTTCTAAAGCAGGATCCACGGACGCGTACATCGGGACTGATGTTTTATTAAAAGACATCCGGACAGGCAATATGAGTTGTATTTTTATGTTGACATTTCAATACCTTGATAAGAACGATAATTGGTCCACTTCTCAGATTAAAATAATAAGCCCAGATGTTCACGAAATTAGATTTACCACGCCCGATTTTGCCTTCTCGGAGGGCAATTCAAACAGACTACGGATAAAGATGAACAGCTTTCAGGACACTCTTGAGAATCTTGTCATCGGTGAATTCTTTATGTATAAAAGAGGCATCAAAAAGGACGTATCGGAGACTATTTACGATGATTCGACGACTATCATCGAGGGAATCCATGTCGATATGTGGTGGCGCATCAACGAGACTATGTCCGTATCCGTGTCGGACAGCAATCAAGAATTAAAATATTTCGATTATATTAGAATATACCAAAGGCTTCCATGGGAAGATAGCAGTTTCTCGCAGATCTTTGTCATGTATCAAGATGGAAACGTTCGCCTCTTACACATAACGCCACACGGACTTGACTGGATACCATTCGGCTCCTCTGTTATCATCGGACAAACGGACCCGCAAGAAGAGAGACCAAGCGCACCAATCAGACACATTCAAATTGACCCACATGATATGCTGATAAATATAAGTTATTTTGACGGTGGCTGGATTTTCATGAAGATTAAACCAACGTGGTAAGAAACTTTTCTTGTAATAAGTAACAGCTACTTTGCGCGAAACACCACCGACTTTCCTTTCTTTACATTTCGGTCCATGCATATTGAGATCGGAAACGGTGATGTAGATCACGTGACAGTTGGTGAAGGAAAAGAGTATCAAACTTTGCCAATTCTTGGAAATTGGACTTCTGTGAATGGCAATTTCTTTGCATTTTACAGAAAATGTATTTCGAAACATAACACCCTTAGTCCAGACATACTTTTGAAAATAACAGGGTGAAAAGAAAAATACTTATCACATAAGCCGTTCCACGAAAAACAAAACAATATGAACTATGCGTACGGTATTGATCCAGATAAGCCTGCACAGTTCGCGCAGGCTAATCCGGACCGACAAATTCTGTCTCAGGGGAATAGAGGCATAGAGTAATGATTCCTGAAACAGAAAATTCGCAGGAGGCGAAAAGTGTCTGTCCGAGTTAGCTTGTGCGGCATGCTTATGCTGATCCGAGTCGCTAATTTACCCAGAGTCCACAATGTTGGTTTTCTCGCAGAACGGCTCACATTGCGATTTTCAAGTTAAACTTAACCCATTATTTAGCTTCAGGTGAAGGGCGCTAAAAACAATCCCTAGTTTTCTTTTTGTTTTCACAATTAAATTCCTAAAACTAGAATAACATTGACAGCGAATGCATTACGAAAAAAGAGAAAATTATCATAAGAATTTATTTTTTCCTTACACGTATTGTTTGCAAAAGATGTCTCGTGCAATTACAAAAAAAGAGAAAATTATCATAAGAATTTATTTCTTCATTACAAATATATTTTTTCAAATGGTGTCTCGTGCAATTCATAGTATTCATAATCTCGTCGGAGTCTTCCCTTCTAAAAAAGACGGTAACATTCAAACTTAATTGCCCATTATTTCATTATTTCTGTGTAAACATATGATTTTAAAAATTCTAATACAACTGTCATTATATTTATTATCAATAAAAAAGAATCTGTGCTGAAATTCATTTATTTTTAATTTTTCATTATATTACTCAAATTCAAACAATATCATAACATGTAGTGGCTTTTTTTGGAAAATAAGAAAATCCGGTGTTCAAAAAATAGATATATTAC
This sequence comes from Serripes groenlandicus, assembly GCA_031761405.1. Lineage (NCBI taxonomy): Eukaryota > Metazoa > Mollusca > Bivalvia > Cardiida > Cardiidae > Serripes > Serripes groenlandicus. The sequence goes on from JASEVX010000001.1 coordinate 13,545,204, forward strand.
TATGTCTTCCGTACAAGCTTTGAACAAAAATCTTACTTTTGTTTTAAAATATAATAATACTGATGGACAATATTGGATTGTATTACACAAAGAGTTTCATTCCTGCAATATGAGTATTGACTACTTTCCGATATTAGATCCAGCGCAGGTCGACATTGTGCAACGAGGATAAAATACATTGATTTAAGCCACTTTTTCATTCGACTAGATATCTATATTCCATAATGGACTTCGAAAATCAGGCAGGCTAGTTGCCCGAATATTAATGTTTTAAATGCATGTTTAACTCACTTTAGCTTTAAGTGCTGAAGGTGAGTTATTTTGACCGTCCTTTGTCTGTCGTCCGACATCATCGTCTCCTCTGTAACCAGTGTATCAATTAGGACAAAACCAATCACCGCAGGCATCATCCCAATGTCCTCACGAGATTTCCTTCCATTTTGGATTCATGCAGAAATCTGGTGTCACTGTCAACCGAGGAACAAAAACTAGAAAACTCCTCTACTCTCAAACTGGTTGGCAGATTTCCAAATAGTTGTAGAAGTTCTCCGTGTGTGTCTCTCTATCAGATTTATCCAAGCAATGTTAATTGTTCATAACATCTGGCCGCGATGGGGCGGATTTGCCTAATATGGCTGTGGTGAAAACTAAACAATATCAGGCCGTTTCTCAAATAATTTGGTAGAAATGTTTCTTGGGTGACCCTCTGTCAGATTACTTCAACTATTATGATTAGTAAAAATATGGACACCAGGGGGCGGTTGTTTTGCCTTACATAGCTATATTGAAAACTTTAAAAATCAGATGGCGTGGTCGTTTTGCCTCATGTGTGTAGTGAAAAAACAGGGGCTTGTGCTGTGTTTTATCCTTTGAACCAATAATTTAAGACCTCATAAGCATTTCTTTGGTGACATTCTATCCGTTGTCTCAAGTCATATTAATTTGACAAAAGACAGACAACACAGTGCTGGGTTATTTCGCCTTGTGGCAGTTGGGCTATACTGGTCCTATTAGGGCTCTTGCTTACCTGACGGCAAAAATAAGTTATTGTAATTTGTTTGACAACTTAAATTGCATATCTCAGGTGAGCGATCAAGGGTCACCATGGCCCTTTTGTGTTAAGCTCCACTGGCTGTAAGCCAGTCAACCTTATGTGATGGCAAATTGTCCGTCTTTATATAATTCCTTCGAGCCATATTGATTGGCGGTAAAACAAGGCCACCAGGGGGCAAGCCTTATATTGGCTTAAACAATATTCAGCTCCAAAAGTGTCAAAAGAATGTGTCGACATGTTTTTAAGGTGACCCTATACGAGATTCCTTCAAGCCATCCCGATTGGTTAAAAACATGTCCGCGAGGGGGCAGGGCGATACTGGCCCTCTTGTGCTTCTTGTTTTCGATCTTTGATTTCTGAACATCACGTACAATGGTGTGAACATTTGAACTTTAAAAAAACCTGTTCATGATTTCATGTGTAAGATGCTATACACGATAAAACAGAATTATTAGTCTAGGCGAATGTTTCTGTTTATCCTTCTCTATTAGAAAACACAATTTTTTCGATCAGAAACCACAATCTATTCTATTAGAAAACACAACATTTTCTTCTCAGCGCCTAGTTGCTGCCCTACATATCTGTATTCCATGGATACGTTTTTAGATATATCGAACAAAAAAGTCGTCTGCTGCAGATTTGTTGTTGTATGTGGGAAATGGATCTGATAATTAAAGTCAAAAACGTTGAATATGTACTTAATATATTTTCAAACAGATTGCACATGCACATTTCACATAAATTTAAAATATCACAGAAACCTCTGATAAAACCCTCACACTTACACTTTTACCTGATATGCCATTTTTTCTTGGAAAACAAATAACTATTGCAATATCTAGAAAATGTAAACGTAAATCTTTGATACCGAGATGGAAAATATTATTTTTAGCAACTTTTCCTTTTCTCAAATATGTCTGCTGCAAAACCAATCTATGCGAGGGAAAGCGTCAATTTTTCACTTACCCTTTCCCACATGTAGACTCATTTTAAGGCTTCTGCAGCAGTTGACATTAGAAAACATTTTGGCAAAAGGAGAAATTGCTCACACTGTTTTCAAGCCGATTAAATAATTCAACTTTCCGTTTTAGATTTGTTTCTACATTTTTGCCTACATGTTTTTCAAAGTCGTCTAATGCATATTTGTCATATGTGGGACAAGGTTAACCCATTCCCACATGTAGACGCATCCTGATGCTTCTGCAGCAGATAACATTAGAAAACATTGTGGGAGAAATTACCAATAATTATACTTTTATTTATAGATTTGTCTTGCTTAGATGTTTCCAAAGTTGTCTGCCTGAGATTTATTGTAAGTGGGAAAGAGTTAACCCCATTTGCAGCAGATGAGATTGAAAACTCTTGGTCAGTAATATGGAACCTTTCTGTAAATAAAAGTACAATTAAAGAATCGAGTACAAAAAATTGCAGAAAAAAAGGGGAACTTGCTCATGATAAGCACTATCTCCTTTCTCAACATTATTTTCAAAAGTTGCTCGCTTCAAATGGTTAACCCTTTCCCCCAGACAGAAGCTTTCTGCAGTATATGACTTTTGTTTGAAAACATTGTGACAAAAGACGAAATTGCTCACAATGAGCAACTACTCCCTTTGTCACAAGGTTTTCAGCTGTCTTTAATAATCAACATTTGTTATGTAGAGATATTTCGCATTTCCGCCTAGATATTTTCAGTCATTGTCCGTGCAGATTTGCTGTATGTGGGAAACAGTTTAAAAAAATATCTGCATGTTAGATCAGTAAAAGCTTTTGTGACCAGTGAAGAATCAGATCAACCTGTGCAGAGGTCAGTCTTGTTAGGGCACAGCTGAATCCAATGCCAATATAAAGTAAAAAAGGAAAACACACACCAAAAGGAACACAATTTGTTTTGTCTTTATGAGAGCAAAAGGCAAGAAAACAAATAAAATCTATGTCACTACAAGCTGCATCTTGTTACATCTTGTAACAAAATGCGTCCGAATTATTTGAGTCATTGTAACTCTTTACTCTTTCCCAAATCTGCAACAGACAACTTTCAAAACACTTGGCAAAAACATATGAAAAATCTCTGTAATTAAAAGTATTATAATTGAATAGAGACCCCTTGTATATCTCTTATCTGGTTGAAATATGACGTGGAGAAATGAAAATGGCAAAACCATGGGAAATCTCTAAAAATAAAGGTACAATTAGTTAAAAAAGTTAAAACATTGTGGAAAAAGGAGAAAAGGTCTTGTTTTGAGCGATTCCTCATTTTGTCACAGCATTTTCAAAAGTCGTTTGCAGCAGAGGCGTTAAAAAGCGTCTATATGTGGGAAAGCGTTAATTCAACACCCTTAGGTTATCCATTCAATTATAGAGATTTCCATATTTTTGACAACAATTATGTTTAAAGTCGTCTGCTGCAGAATTGTCCTATGACGGAAAGGTTTAATAAATATAATTCTCTCATTTATCCATATGTCTATTTTATCGCAATAAGCCCTCAATGGAGTGTCAAAATCCCATTACATAAATATCATATGACACTACTAGTTTGGTTTCCAGTCTAAAACTCAAGTCTTTCTAATAACACGAAACCAAACTATGAAAATGACATCACTTCAACGGTTTGGCGCCAAAACCAGCATTTTTTTATTTTTTTTCTTATACGCCTCACTTTATTTGATAAATAGAATATCACATTCGTGTTTATTTATTATCACTTTTAATAGACACTCATGAAATAACCTCTTAATATCTTTTATCACAGATATCTTCAAAACCAGAAAATCTCTAGAAATAAACATATATTTATAGAAAAGAGATGAAAACATTGTGAAAAAAATCACACCTTGCCCAATATGAGCAATTTCTCCTTTTGCCACAATGTTTTCAAAAGTTGTCTGCTGTAGTGGCATCAGAAAGCATCAGTATGTGGGAAACTCTTAACCCTTTCCCTCATATAGATGCTTTCTGCCGCCTCTGCAGCAGACGACTTTTTGAAAACATAGATCAAAACAAGCAATTTCTTCTTTTGCCACAATGTTTTCCACTTTAAGTCATAGGGGTTATGTTCAAAGTCGTCTGCTGCAGAATTGTCGTACGAGGGAAAGACTTCTCATTTATCAGTGGATGGTCTGCCTTTCCGCAATGCTAGTGCAGCGTTCTTCTTCAATTCTGAGACACATTTGTCTAATTTATCGTCCGTTACTTGTATCTTCTGTTCATGGGTGTCAAAGGATTTCTTCAGACCATTAACACCTACATTTTCTTTGGAAGCAGTAACTGAAAACAAACAAATAAATTGTCAATGGCTTCATTGCATGATAGCACGACCATAGTTACCAGATCCTGGCCTTTGGGCACAGATATGAAATTTTATGATAAATTCTTTTTTGTATGAAAATTGATTGTTTGGTGTTTAACCCTTTCCCTCATAAAGACGCTTTCTGTCACCTCTGCAGCAGACTACTTTTTGAAAACATAGTGGCAAAAGAAGAAATTGCTCAATATGAGCAATTTCTCCTTTTGCCACAATGTTTTCCACTTTTTTCTGCAGAATTTTCATATGAGGGAAAGGGTTAACACCACTTTCAACAATGTTTCTGTTACATCGCGGCGTTTCCAGTGTAAGTAACCAGTACTACTGGTCAATTTGTCCTGAAAACAGCCAGTCAGTCGTAATGGTACTCCACAACTCTGAGCGCCCGAAGCAGGTGCTCTACCACTACAACTACGGGGGATGTCTCTTTCATTAAAACAAATTATGATGAGCTTAGTTAGTGCATGAGAAGAAGTCCAAAGTCCCTCACATTCAAAGATGCATGATTTGAAACAAAGTAAAATTGTGACAATGTAATCCCAAAATTATTTTCAAAATATAACCTTGCAAATGATAAAAGTTACTAAAATGTTTTCAATGCAGACTTTTATATATCATACCAGGTAAATAGTTATTTATTTCCCAGTTGTAGGTCTATTTTGACAAATCTGCAGCAGACAACTTTTGAAAACATTATGGTAATTATGATCAATTTATCCTTTTACCACAATGTTTTCAACTCCATACACCGCCGCAGTGGTGTAGTGGTAGAGGATCCACCTCGGGTGAGGGAGGTCACAGGTTCGACCCCCGACCGGGTCATAAATGAACCAGTAGTAATGGTACCCCATAAAGGCTGTGATATAACTGAAAAAAACGTTGAAAGGGGCGTAAAACACAAAACAATCGATCAACTCTATACTTAATTTTTAGAGGTTTGCCACAGTTTAGGTGTTTTTAAAAGTCGTCTGCAGACTTGTTGTATTGATGGAGAGGGAGGTTTAAGCCCAACAAATCAAGAATAATAAATTTTAAAAAAATGACATACCAAAGTCTTTAGCTTCTTTCAGGCCATTTTGAACATCTCTGACTTCTCTGAAGAATTCCCTTAAAGCCTTTGCAAACTCCACATCAAGGCCCGCTGTGGGTTGGTATGAGGGCTCGCTAGCACTCTGGCTTAGTTTTCTGTCTTTACTGTCCTTGCGTTTCATTGTACCTGCAAGCAAGAAGTGCACCAATCGTGAGTAACCCTTTTCCACATATAATTAATCTGCAGCAGACGACTTTGAAATGATCTAAGTCCAATTTATAGAAAATCTCTATAAATGATAGTATGTTTATTAAATAGAGTTGAAATCATTGTGGCAAATGGAGAAATTGTTCATTATGAGCAATTCCTCCTTTTGCCACAATGATTTCAAAACCTGTCTGCTGCAAAGGCGTCAGAAAGTGTCTATATGAGGGAAAGGGTTAAAGGTACAAGTTGGCATTTCTGAGCAGTGTGTATGTTCAGGTCTGCTTGTACCACCTTGGTGGTGTACTGGAAGAGCGCTAGCCTTGGGTGTGGGAGGTTGTGGGTTCGATCCCTGGTCGGGTAATAAAGGACTGTATAAATAGTAGTAGTGGCTGCCCTCCTTGATGCTCAGGGTTGCAGGGTTAGCATTACAACTGACTGGCTGGTAACTTACCCAGGAAACGCTGTGATATAACGAAAAATTGTTGAAAGTCGCAAAAGAAACACCAAACAATCAATCAATCAGTCAGAACAGCCTTTACATCTGCTCCGCCTTATCAAAATTAACATAATGCAACAAAGAATTCTAACAAGCTTATGTTAGTATATATTACAGTGAACAGTGAATATCTTGATCAAACTGCAAATGCACAGGCTGATCTTGACATGCAATGTTCACAAAACTATACCTTTTCCCATACCACAAATCTGGGTTCAACAAATAAAATGAGAATTTGAAGAAACAGATATTTGTGCTGGCTAACAATGACCATTTATAGAACATGTAATTAACCATTTTCCACCATACAAAAAATCGGCAGCAGACGACATTTAGGCAAACATATGAAGAATCATAATATTAATATCAAATAGAGTTGAAAACATAGTGGCACAAGTTATTTGTTGCATCTGCAAAAGGGAAAGGTTAACCAGGGTTAACCCTTTCCCACATACAGACGCTTTCTGGCGCCTCTGCAGCAGATTTCTTTTGAAAACACTGTGAAAAAAGAAGAAATTGCTCAAAACGAGTAATTTCTACTTTTGCCACAATGTTTTCAAATCTTTTCAGTAATTAAGCCTCCATAAATAGAGGATTTCTGTGAGTTTGCCAAGATACTTTCAAAGTCGTCTGCTGCAGAATTGTTGTATTTGGGAAAGGGTTATCCAGATGCAGATCTTTCCAAAAGCTGTCTGCATATTGCAAAGGGTTTATCCTTTCCCACATACAACAAATCATTATGATTATGAACAATTTCTTCTTTTGCCACAATGTTTTCAAAAGTTATCTGCTGCAGAGGCGTTTAGAAAGCGTCTATGTGGGAAAGAGTTAATGTATCAATACTTACTTCTTATCTCCAAGAGTTTCATCTTCTCTTCCGTCTTCAACAACTTTTGTTTGAGCTCAAAGTTTTCCCTTTTCACTTGATCACATTCTGATTTAACACCCTCCAGCTCAATCTCCTGAAACAAAGTCAATAACAAATTCATATGAGAAAGTGTGGAAGAATTTCCATACATATTGCCGGTTCGGTCATACCAAAGACTTTAACAAGAGCGCAACAGAGCGAACGTCAATGTCGAATAAAGGGCATGTAACTGAATAATTATTAAAGCCAGAGTTTTGTGACTTGGGATAAACATGTGTATTGTTCCTAGGAACATGTGGTCCAAGTTTCATTTGAAAACTATAAACATTGAACAGAGTTTTGAGGCGAGATAAAAGATTTGTGACGACACAGACGACGACCCCAAGGGTATCACAATAGCCGGCATTTTTTTCTTTTAAAAATGATAGTATCGGCTTCCCTTTTTGACCTAAGGGTTTTTGGGATAGCATTACAACTAATGCATTCGTGTTAGGATGAAAACTACTAGTAGCACTGGTAATTCATCAAGGAAATGCCATGATAAAACATTTCCCGCATAGAACAAATCTGCAGCAAACTACTTTGAAAAAACCTGAAAAATCTCCATAAAAGATAGCTTAATTGTTAATTCTATTTTTCATACAACATTTCTTAGTGCGCATGCGTTACTACGCTGGACTTGACATTTTATAAATGAAGTCACGAGCTTTTGTTGTAAATGCCGTTTTGAAAGTTGAATTATAACGGTGACGTAATTGTTTTAAATGACGTATTATTATTATGTAATTAATGCATGTGCAAAACATGACTTTTAAAAACTTTGTGACAAAAGTAGGTCTTACTCATAATAATCAATTTCTCCTTTTGCCACAATATTTTCAACTTTATTTAATGATTATATTTATTTTTAATAAACTTTTTTTCATTTCTTACCAAGATGTTTTCAAAGATTTGTTATATGTATAAGTATGTAAGTAAGTAAGTATGATATTGTTGTAACATGTGTATGTACATCATCAAAACAATAGTTCAAAAAGTAATAAATAACACCCGGCCCAATGGGCCTATAAGTCATTTCAAAAGAAATATAATGAAGAGAAAAAGAAGAAAAAAAAAGGCAATAATATGGAAAACATGTTGTTTTGGTATCGTTCTACTTCATGTAATGTGCATTCAAGAACTGTCATTTACGGACAGCTTTAACCCTTTCCCTCATATAGACGCTTTCTGACGCCTATGCAGCAGACGGCTTTTTGAAAACATAGTGACAAAAGAAGAAATTGCACAAAACATGCAATTTCTCCTTTTGCTACAATGTTTTCCACTTATTGTCATAGGTTATCCATTCAATTATGGAGTTTTCTATGTTTTGACAAAATACGTTCAAAGTCGTCTGCTGCAGAATTGTCGTATGAGGGAAAGGGTTAAAGACAAGTCTAGTATTTAATAGTTTCTACAAATTCTGGGAAAATCTACCACTCCACAAGAACAATGCTTCAGGAAAAAAGAGATAGAAATTAGTTGACGAGATGATTACATATCAATAGTAAGTTTTGAAATGATGCGGAAAAGAAATTTGTTAACCCTTTTCCGCAAAGGGAAGCATTTTGAAGCATTTTGAAGCATTTGCAGCAGGTGACCTTTGAAAACATTGTGGCAAAACAAGAAATTGCTCATGATGAGCAATTTCTCGTTTTGCCACAATGTTTTCCACTCTATTGAATCCATTACTTTCAATTTGAAGTATTTTCAATATTTTTACAAAGATGTTTTCAATGTCACTTGCGACAGATTTGTTGTATAAGGGACAGGGTAGGTACATAAAACTACTTACATAAAACATACATTTCAGCTAAAATATCACACAGAAGAGTATAAAGCCATCTAAGAAAAGATAATCTACATAAACCAAAATAGAGATCACATAATATGTCTTTAATGATTTGTTGTATGAGGGAAAGGGTAGGTAAATAAAACTACTAGCATAAAACATACATTTCAGCTAAAATATCACACAGAAGGGTATAAAGCTATCTAAGAAAAGATAATCTACATAAACCAAAATAGAGATCACATAATATGCGTTTAATGGTTTGATGGGTCAAAGGAACTTATTAACAAATATTGTTTGCTGCATGTGACCTTGAAATTTGACCTTCTTATTTCAAAAATTAATTCAGGTCAAAAACCAATACTGATGACTTTGTTTGCAAAAGTGTATAAAATATTTATCTGGATAAGAGATATTAACCCTTTCCCATATACAACATATCTGCAGCAGACGCCTCTGTTACAATATATAGACCAAAATATGAAATAAATCAATTTTCAATTACTAAATAAACTTAAAAAAAAATTCTCCTTTTGTCACAATGTTTTCAAGATGTCCTCTCCTGTAGAGGCGTCAGAAAGCGTCTGTGTGTGGGAATGGGTTAAAAGATTAAAAAGGGAACTTCTGGCAATAGCTGTTTGATATTACACCCTTTCCCACTTACAACAAAACTGTGACAGACGACTTTGAAAACATCTAGGCTAAAAATATGGGTAAGCTCTAATAAATGAAAGTGAAATTATTAAATGGAATAGAAAACATTGATGCAAATAATTAATTGCTCATAGTGAGCAATTCTTACATTTGCCTGCAATGTTTTAAATGTTACGTCTCCCGCGCATGCTTCAACAAGTGTTTGCAGGTGGGAAAGGGGTTAAAAACTGCAGATTTGTTGTATGTGGGAAAGGGTTAAACTGGGAACTTCTGGCAATAGCTGTTTGATATCATTGATATTACTACCTTTCCCATTAACAACAAAACTGTAGCAGACGACTTTGTAAACATCTAAGCAAAAATATGGGAAAGCTCTATAAATGAACGTGAAATTATTAAATAGAATTAAAAACATTGAGGCATCAACATGTGTTTGCAGGTGGGAACGGGGTTAAATTAAAACCAATCTTCCTTTATGTCATTCAATCTATTGTACAATGTACAGTAAACCTTACTGGGCTCCATACTCACTTGTACATACTCCAGATATTTAAAACCAATCTTCCGTTATGCAATTCGATCTACATTGTACAATGTACAGTAAACCTAAATGGATTCCATAATGTACATGTTCCCATTATTTATTTATTTTGACATCTTTTACCCGGCTTTGTATTGTGTTTAAGCCTGCTTTCAACCATGTTTCAGTAACATCACAGTGTTACCTGGTTAAGTTACCAGTACTACTGGTCCATTCAGTGTGACACCAGTACTACTGGTCCATTCAGTGTGACACCAGTACTGGCTGGTCCAGTCAGTGTGACACCAGTACTACTGGTCCATTCAGTGTGACACCAGTACTACTGGTCCATTCAGTGCGACACCAGTACTACTGGTCCATTCAGTGTGACACCAGTACTGGCTGGTCCAGTCAGTGTGACACCAGTACTACTGGTCCATTCAGTGTGACACCAGTACTACTGGTCCATTCAGTGTGACACCAGTACTGGCTGGTCCAGTCAGTGTGACACCAGTACTACTGGTCCATTCAGTGTGACACCAGTACTACTGGTCCATTCAGTGTGACACCAGTACTACTGGTCCATTCAGTGTGACACCAATACTACTGTTCCATTCAGTGTGACACCAGTACTTCTGGTCCATTCAGTGTGACACCAGTACTACTGGTCCATTCAGTGTGACACCAGTACTACTGGTCCATTCAGTGAGACACCAGTACTACTGGTCCATTCAGTGTGACACTAGTACTACTGGTCCATTCAGTGTGACACCAGTACTACTGGTCCATTCAGTGTGACACCAGTACTACTGTTCCATTCAGTGTGACACCAGTACTACTGGTCCATTCAGTGTGACACCAGTACTACTGGTCCATTCAGCGTGACACCAGTACTACTGGTCCATTCAGCGTGACACCAGTACTACTGGTCCATTCAGCGTGACACCAGTACTACTGGTCCATTCAGTGTGACACCAGTACTACTGGTCCATTCAGTGTGACACCAGTACTACTGGTCCATTCAGTGTGACACCAGTACTACTGGTCCATTCAGTGTGACACCAGTACTACTGGTCCATTCAGTGTGACACCAGCCAGTTATTATTGCTAACCCTACAATCCTGAGCATCAAGGAGGATTAAATGCCTTACTACCAATTTTAATTGAACCCGCGACCTCCCTCTCATAAGACAAATGCACCATCACCAATACGGTCAATTAACCCATCAACATTAAATTTTATATCAAGCCTTTCAAGATAGGTTTAAATTAAGTAAACCTACAGTCAATATAATATTATCTAAGACATCTAAGGTAAATGGTTAAATAACTCTTTCCCACATACAACAAATTTGCAGCAGAGAAATTTGAAAATATCCGGATATAAATATTGACAATTTTTATAAACGAAAGCAAGATTATTTGGAATAAAGTTGAAAACATTGCTGCAAAAGGAGAAATTGCTCATGATGAGCAATTTCTTCTTTTGCAACGATATTCTTAAAAATCATCTGCTATTAATGCATTAACCCTTTCCCTCATTAAGACACTTTCTGATGCCTCTGCAGCAGACGGCTTTTTGAAAACATAGTGACAAAAGAAGAAATTGCTCAAAACGAGCAATTTCTCCTTTTGCCACAATGTTTTCCTTTTTTAGTCATAGGTTATCCATTCAATTATTGAGATATTCTATGTTTTGACAAAATATGTTCAAAGTCGTCTGCTGCAGAATTGTCGCATGAGGGAAAGGGTTAACACCTGTCTGTAAGTTGGAAAGGGTTTAAAAGTGCGAAAATACAATTTTTCATGCTACATGTTCATGCAGGCTAATATTGTGGTAAACATACAAAGATTCATACAACATAATATACAATACACAAATAATACATTTTTGAGACAAACAGTTGGTACTACGGGTGCTTTATTCTATACCACGTTAGACCAGTGAGGGACATAGATAAGATCTTATCTACGTCCCTGATGTTTCATGCTGTAGTTAACATACAAAGATTCATACAACATATATACAATATACAAATGATGCATTTTGGAGACAAATAGTTGGTTACTACGGGTGCTTTATTCTATACCACGTTAGACCAGGGACATAGATAAGATCTTATCTACGTCCCTGATGTTTCATGCTGTGGTAAACATACAAAGATTCATACAACATAATATACGATATACAAATGATGCGTTTTGGATACAAATAGTTGGTACTACGGGTGCTTTATTCTATAGATACCACGTTAGACTCACCCTGTGTTTGATCTGCGTGAGAACATCCACTTCAGCACCCTAAACATAGGCGAATAAAAATTATTTAAATATTCCGCACAATTGAAGAATTGATTTTGGTTTAATGTCATTTTCATCAAGTTTTCAGTCATATCACAGTGACCAATTCAATTAATTAACCCTTTCCCTCATATAAACGCTTTCCGACGCCTCTGCAGCAGACAACTTTTTGAAAACAAAGTGATAAAAGAAGAAATTGCTCAAAACGAGCGATTTCTCCTTTGGCCACAATGTTTTCCCACTTTTAGTCATAGGTTATCCATTCAATTATAGAGATTTTTTGAGAAAATATGTTCAAAGTCGTCTGCTGCAGAATTGTCGTATGAGGGAAAGGGTTAACCAATGTGTTTCCTGGCGTTCTCAAACCAGATCTTCCCACAACAGTCTTTCCAAACAACTGGTTGCTTTTCCACAAAGACTTTCAGCACATTGGTGGCAGAAGAATGACGCTTGTCATGTTCATTTTTATCAAGCAACGGAAAGAATGATGACTGAGCTGAGGTTTGAACTCACAACCCCTGGATGGACACCCAAAATCGCTTTCAACTGAGATACTGGGACTCCGCAAAATCAAGAGTGTTTAAAGGATCATAATTCTGTCTTTCCTATCAATAGTTCAGTAAAATAAAGCGTGAAAGAGAGACAGACAACTAGACAGATGATGGAGCTAGATGTGGTCCCTCTGAATCACTACGCCAAGGCAAACAAGGCAAAAATGCAAGCGATGAATAGAAAAAAAAAAGGGGGGGGTAAGTATGTTTATTTATTAACCCTTTCCAACATACACCAAATCTGCAGCAGACGACTTTGAAAATATCTATGCAAAAATACGGAAAGTATAATTTTCATATTAAGTTGAAAATATTGTGGCAAAAGGTGAAATTGCTAATGAGCAAATTCACCTTTTGCTACAATGTTTTCAAAAGTCATCTGCTGCTGAGGCTTCACAAAGCATCTATAAGTCGGAAAGGGTTAAGATGTGTCTGTGAATCCACATATCTGATCCACATTTTAGAAACAACAGAACTGGCAGATTTGAAGGGAAAAGGAAAACAAAAACTAAACAAAAACCTTAAGCATATACCACATACATGTACTATAAATCTGCAGCAGACGTACAAGTTTAAAATCATCTTGGCTAAAATATGGAAAATCTTTGAAAATGCAATCATTTTGTCATAGCGAAGGTCCAAGGTTCAAATCCTGTGAAGAGCAGGATCTACCTTCGGGATTTTTTCGATTGATTGATTAATTGGAGCTTAACAGAATTTTCAACATTTTTTCTGTCATATTAAGGCGGCCAGTCCACATTCTCATGTGTTTCTTGGCTTTCTCGCACTGGTACTCCACATAACATACTTTCCAAGCAACTGGCTGCTTTTCCACATAGACTGTTAGCCCATTGTTGAAAGTCGAATGACTCTTGTCACAGTGACTTTTGTTAAAAGTCGGAAAGAATGTTGGCCAAGCGGGGATTCAAACTCACAACACCTGAATTGACAGACTGCGTCGCTACCGACTGAGCTACCAGGGCTAGGCTGATTTTTTCGAATGAATGGCTGGAGTTACTGGTCAAGTCTCAAGGAAGCAGACGTAGAGTGTTATTAATATAAGATGAAAGTCGCTTTGTTTATCTAAAATCATCTGCTGCAGATGCATTAAACTGTGTAAATATATCCTCCTTCTCATCTACAAAAAGATGATGTAATTAGAAAAACTCTGTCTATATTAAACTAGTAAATTCAAAGTATACAAGAAATGAAATTTGGGAGTGTCAAAAAATAGTACATACATTCAGTATGTCACATTTATAATTAAAAAATTTCCATATACATGTAAAAACGCTTTCTGATGCCCATGAAGCAGATGTCTATGGAAAACATTGTGGCAAAATGAGAAATTGCTCATAACAAGCATTTTTTTTCTTTTTGCCACAATGTTTTTGACTCCATGTAAATATTTAACTATTATTCATATACATATTCCCTATATCTATCAAGATGTTTTCAAAGTCATTTGCTGCATTATCGTTGTATGTGGGAAAAGGGGGTTAAGAATTTATCTTAAAAGCTTTAGTCAAAAGTGGATTATATAAGAAAGGAGGGTGTTAATTTCCTAATTCTTTATAACAATTACTAAATATCTATAAAATGTTATAACTACAAGTGCTCTTTCTTAAGTATGTGTGGAAACTTATATTTATTGGTAGAAATTTTTCATTAAAACTGAACACATCTTTTCAGATGTAAACCCTTTGCAAACATACCGAGGGCTTGGCGTGAAACCTATTTTGAAAACCCTGGTCTAGGGGCAATTTTGACTCCTTTGTAAACAATACAAATTTAGGCGCCATTGCTCAGAACGCTTATAAAGACTTTATGGCGAGGTGATTAACTTTGGTATAAGAAATACCAATTTTAGTTACAACCGTTTCACGCCAAGCCCTCGATACAGACGCTTACTGACGACTATGAAGCAGATGACTTTTGAAATCATTGTTGCCAAAGAAGAAATTGCTCATGATGAGCAATGTATCCATTTGTCAAAACTATTTCAATTCTTAGTCTTTAGTAATTAGGTTTTCATTTATTGAGATTTTCTGTATTTTTGCTTTGATGTCTTCAGTGGTCAGTTGCAGATTTGCTGTATGTGGGAAAAAGGTAAAACATGCGTCGTTATCTTCAATCAGGTCAAAATATAGTGGAATCCATTTTAACCCTTCTTGAATTATAATCATGAACTAAAAATGACTCTTTGCAAATTCAAAAACTTGCAGGAACAAAGTTATAATTGAATATTCAGGAACTGTAATTCAACTGTTCAGGAGTTTGTTCAGGAGAAGTAATTGAATGGTCATGAATTTAACAAAATGTTCATAATCATTTCAGTTATAAAGGTTAATTGATTGAGGTTTAACGTCGTTTTTAACAATGTTTCAGTCATATCACGGCGGCCAGTTCCCCTACTCATGTGTTTCCTCGCTTTCTCATACCAGTTCTCCACACAACATTCTTTCCAAGCAACTGGCTGCTTTTCCACATAGACTGTTAGCCCATTGGTGGGAGACAAAATGACGCTTGTCAAAGTGACTTTTGTCAAACTTTGGAAAGAATGTTGGCCAAGCTGGGGTTTGAACTCGCAACCCCTGGATTGACAGCCTGTGTCGCTACCGACTTAGCTACCGGGGCTCGACTTATAAAGGACATGTCTGATTATAATCAATTACAGACTCATCTTTAACCCTTTCCCTCATACGACAATTCTGCAGCAGACGACTTTGAATGTATTTTGTAAAAACATAGAAAATCTCCATAATTGAATGGATAACCTACGACAAAAAGTGGAAAACATTGCGGCAAAAGGAGAAATTGCACGTTTTGTGCAATTTCTTCTTTCGTCACTACGTTTTCAAAAAGCCGTCTGCTGCAGAGGCATCAGAAAGCGTCTATATGAGGGTAAGGGTTAAATGACAGCCAATTATAGATATCATGTGAACAACAATGTAGAATTGACATGTAGCGTGTTAATAAGCTCCTTCTAAAAAGCAGTGTTTGTAACCCATTTAATTTGTTTTAAGCCCACTTACAGACTATTTTAAAGGCCTCTGCAGCAGATGACTTTTGAAAACATTGTGACAAAAAGAGAAATTGCTTGTTATAATGAGCAATTTCTCCTTTTGTCACAATGTTTTTGATTCTATTCAATAACTATTCTTCCATTTATAGAGATTTTTCAACATGTTTGCCCTGAGGTTTTCAAAGTTGTCTGCTGCAGATTTATTGTATGTGGGAAAGGGTTAAATAACAGCTTCAACCCTTTCTCACATAATGACAATTCTGCAGCAGACGACTTTTGAAAACATTGTGACAAATGGAGAAATTGCTCAAGACGAGCAATTTCTCCATTTTCCACAATATTTTCAGTAATAAAACTTTCATTTATAGAGCTTTTCTGGCAAATGTGAAATACAAGACGAATTTTAAAAACGTGGCAAAAAGTTAATTTTTATATTAATGATCATTTCCTCCTTTTGCCACAATCTTTTCAGGTCTTTTAAGTAATTATGCCTTCATTTATAAATAGAGATCTTTTTACATTTTTGCTTACATATTTTCAAAATTGTCTGCTGTAGATTGGTTGAATATGGGAAAAGACTTAGTTCTTAACCCTTTCCCCCATATGACAAAAATCTGCAGCAGAAAAGTTTGAAAAAAAAATAGTATTTAAAAAAAATGGAAACTTTCTATTAGTGAAAGACTTTATCATTGAATAAAGTTTGAAAATATTGTGGCAAAAGAAAAATTGCTCATTATGAGTAATTTCTCATTTTGTCGCATTGTGTTCAATAGTCGTCTGCTGCAGATGCATCACAATGCATTTACAAATGGGAAAGAGTTAAAATAAATGGGTTACATTTATACGAAAAAATGACTGCAAAAGAATCTATCAAACGCTCTGTGTAACTAAGCTACTTTCTTACAACAGAATCATGGGCTTCTGATTTCACAGAATTCGACCTTGACCTTCGTCTTTGGGTATTTGGTTTAATTTCACTTTTCTTTCTTCCCTGAAATTGTTGCTGATTCATTTAAATCAATCTGTACATTGAAATGTTAAAAATCTCTTTTAAATTGTTATGTTAGAACATGTTAAGGGGATTGATCTTTACTTTGAATTAACCCTTTTCCACATATGACACATCTGCAGCAGACATCTTTGAAAACATTCAGGAAAAAATATAGAAAACATCTACCTATGAAAGTATGATTATTAAATAGAGTTGAAAAGATTGTGGCAAAAGGAGAAATTGCTAATTATGAACAATTTCCCCTTTTGCGACAATGTTTTCAATTTTTAAAAGTCGTCTGCTGCAGGGGCATGAAAATTCTTGTATAAGTGGGAAAGGGTAAATAAGAAGAATATAAATTTCGCAAAATATTTCCAAAAGTCATCTGCTTCAGAAGCATCAAAATGCTTTGCAAATAAGTTAACCCTTTCCCTCATATGGACACTTCCTGAGGCCTCTGCAGCAGACAACTTTTTGAAAACATAGTGAGAAAAGAAGAAATTGCTCAAAATAAATATGTTCAAAGTCGTCTGCTGCAGAATTGTCCTATGAGGGAAAGGGTTATGGTTAAGTAACATACAAGTTGGGCAATACCAATATTCTTAAATGTTAGATATATAAGACATGTTTAAAATCAACTTTTTATTCATTAACCCTTTCCCTCATGTAGACGCTTTCTGACGCCTCTGCAGCAGACGGCTTTTTGAAAACATAGTGACAAAAGAAGAAATTGCACAAAACGTGCAATTTCTCCTTTTGCCACAATGTTTTTCACTATTTGTCATAGGTTATCCATTCAATTATGGAGATTTTCTATGTTTTGACAAAATATGTTTAAAGTCGTCTGCTGCATATAATTGTCGTATGAGGGAAAGGGTTAAATTTCATTCTCATCACTTCCAATGCCTTCTAAATGGATTAAGTTTAGTTGGGATACATGCACATCAACTTTTTTTGTGTTATAGAAAAATATAATTTAACCCATTCCCAAATATAGATGCATTTTTATTCACCTGCAGTGGACAACTTTTGAATATACAATGGTGCAAAATGAGAAATTTCTTATCATGAGTAATTTCACCTTTTGTCACAATGTGTTCAACTCTCCTCAGAAATAACAATTTCATTTTTTAGAGATTTGTCATAGTTTTGCCAAGACATTTTCAAGGTTGTCTGCAGATTTGTCCTATGTGACTATGTGAGAAAGGGTTAAATTTATGTTATAAAGGTTTTCAGAATCTTCATCAGTCCATATCTCTCTTATGACTCCACTGTACCCTATGTTGTGGGTACTTAAAAAGAATCGTCTCACCGAGACGATTCTTTTGAGTACTCACAACATAGGGTTTGAGGGTCAAATAAAGATTTGGGGATGTGAAATACTCTTCTTATCTAGAGCTCTGCAAATGACGTAGAAATGCTCTAAACTAAGAAAATAACCTGTTACTTACATAGTCTGGTCTAACATTGGATGATGATGAATGCAGCTGTTCATCTTCACCAACTGAAAAATATTCAAATCCTGTTAGCTAAATCCTTTCCAACATACAACAAAAATGTTACAGACTTTTAAAACAAGTAGCAAAATTAGTGAACAAGAGGGTCATGGTAGCCCTGGATCGCTCACCTGAGTTAAGCCAGGCACATAGTCATTGACAATAACTCATTTTGCGGATGGGTAAGTCAAGTACTAGAGTGTTAACAAGGTTTCCCTTCAATTTGGCCTAGTATCCCTGTTTTAAACCCAACATGACAAAATTCCAACATGTTTAAGTACCACTGCCAGAATGTTTACAAGATTTTCATTCAATTTGGCTTCATGAACTATTTTTTAAAACACCATGCATCGCCAATATTTGATCTACGTCCCTGATAGCATCAAGACGGTGACAAAATTCTCTAGAGTGTTAACAAGATGTATCTCGAAATTGGCCTAGTGACCTAGTTTTTTACCAGCAATGACCTATATTCAAACTTAGCCTAGATATCATCAAGACATTTATTCTGACAAATGTTCAAGATGCTCATGTTAAAATTGTGGCCTCTAGAGCTTTGACAAGATTTTCTTCAATTTGACCTTGTGACCTAGTTTTTCACCCATATCCAAACTTGACCTAGATATCGGCAAGACAATCATTCTGCCATAGTTTCAAGCTGCTGAAGCAAAAAATGCCGTTTCTAGAGTATTTACAGGATAAATCTCAAATTTGGCCTAGTGACCTAGTTTTTGACCGGACATGACCTATATTCAAACTATATTGTAGTTGTAAGTTTGAGATATATATGTTTACTGTGTGAGTACTAAAATTTGTATATTCACAAGTGCCTATAATGCCACGGGTGATACCAGCTATTTTGGTTTTCAATATTGGAAATATGTATGGATCTTACATCTAAACATATTCTCTTAACCCTTTCCCCCATACGACAATTCTGCAGCAGACGACTTTGAACATATTTTGTCGAACAATGGAAAATCTCTATAATTGAATGGATAACCTACGACTAAAAGTGGAAAACATTGTGTCAAAAGGAGAAATTGCACGTTTTGTGCAATTTCTTCTTTTGTCACTATGTTTTCAAAAAGCCGTCTGCTGCGGAGGCGTCAGAAAGCGTCTATATGAAGGAAAGGGTTAATGATGTCACAAAAACTTTAACATATAAAAGTTTAAATATTGAAAAATTGTTGAAAAACATTGTGGCAAAAGGGGAAATTGCCTGTGATGAGCAATTTCCCCTTTTGTCACAATGTTTTTCAGAAGTTCTCTGCTGCAGATGCGTCTGAATGTTTCTATATGAGGAAAAGCTTTAATTAAAGAAAAGCCAAACAAAATGTTGCAAAAGAATTAAACAATTCTGCAGCAGACGACTTTGAACATATTTTGTCAAAAAATAGAAAATCTCTATAATTGAATGGATAACCTATGACTAAAAGTGGAAAACATTGTAGCAAAAGGAGAAATTGCTTGTTTTGAGCAATTTCTCCTTTTGTCACTATGTTTTCAAAAAGCCGTCTGCTGCAGAGGTGTCAGAACCATCTGTATGAGGGAAATGGTTTAAAAAAACCTTACCTTGCTTTCCCCAGAGTTCTAGAACTAGTGAGTGTTTGTAGAGATAATCTAAGATATCTTTGGTGACTGGTTTATACGTATATTGCTGTTTGTACTCAAAGTCCACAAAACCCTTGTGCCAGGCTGGTTTAGTTTTTGCCGTTTTTTGGAATGGCATGGTAAATCTAGATTAAAGATGAAAAGAAGTAAAGTTTACAGTCAATTCTATGCTAAATACCACCTATGTTAACTAGAACTATCACTGAAGATGATAAATACCCCCAAAACAGCACCTCGACTCACTTCTGACTGACCAACAAAGGGGCCATAACTCTGTAAAATAACATGCAATTGTAAGACCTTTATGATATGCACATCTCTTCTTGGTATAAAAGCTTCATGTAAAATAGTATTGAATTCCATCCAGTGGTTTGTAAGAAATAGGCCGGACAAAATATGGCTTCTGACCGACCGACCGACAGCCCAACACAGTGACTCCTATATACCCCCCCAAAATTGTGTGGGGGTTATATAGGAGTCACTGTGTTTTTAGGGGTATAATTAAGCAATCCCTATCTGTAGGAACCACATTTTTAATTTCCAAATTAGTCATCTTCTGCGTAAATGACCCTGTAATTAAAGACCAGATTGTTCTCTTCCAATGAATGGTCTTTAGACACAGGTTGGACTGAATTAACCATTAACTTTTGATACAGGATTTCTATCTAATGAGTAATTTCTCCTTTTGCAACAATGATTTCAACTCCATTCGATAATCATACCATCATTTATAGAGATTTTCTATATTTTGAACTTGAAAATTAGCGCCGGGCACCTGTGGGTTTATGCAGTATGCAGATCCGATATCTGTTCAATTTTGAGACAACCCACATAAAGCCTTATGTTTCTGTACACAACTTTTAACAACATTTCGTATTCTCTTATGAACAAATTTAAACCATAATTGGGAACAACATAGAACCAGATCAGCCTGCACATCAGTGCAGTCTGATCAAGGTCTTCATTGTACGAAACTCATTTATCAAGCAAAATTCATCAGTATAAGTTTGAGGCTTCTGCATCAGACAATTTTTAAAAACATTGTGGAAAAAGAAGAAATTGTTTATTGTGAGCAATAAATTCCTTTACTACATTGTTTTCAACTCTCTCCAATCACTAGTCTGGAATTTATAGAGACTTTTCTTATTTTCGCCAAATTCTTTTCAAAAATCATCAGCTGCAGATTTGTTGAATGTGGGTGAGCTGATGCAGAAACAAAGAGAAGAAAAGATGTCCATTTCTTTTCTATATGAATACTTATTTATCACTGGTTGAAATGTTTCATAGATGATAGCCCTTTCCCACACACAACAAATCTGCAGCACAGAGGACATCGAGATAAAAACATGTAAAATCTTCACAACGCTTTCCCTCATATTGATGCTTTCTGACGCCTCTGCAGCAGACGGCTTTTTGAAAACATAGTGACAAAAGAGGAAATTGCTCAAAACGAGCAATTTCTCCTTTTGCCACAATGTTTATTTTCACTTTTAGTCATAGGTTATCCATTCAATTATAGAGATTTTCTATTTTTTGACAAAATAAGTCGTCTGCTGCAGAATTGTTTTATTCTTTTGCAATATTTTTTTTTGCTGCTTGTTTTGAGCAATTTCTTCTTTTGTCACTATGTTTTCAAAAAGCTGTCTGCTGCAGAGGTGTCAGAAAGCGTCTATATGAGGGAAAGGGATAAATGATGCAGAGGGGCAATAAGACCCTGTATTTCCCCCCTTCAATGTAACTCAATAATTATTTCTACCTGCATTCCACCCCTCTAGAAGAATCCTCGTTAATCCATCGAACACTCATACACTCTGTCAATAAACATTTAATGTTCAGAGATTTTCCAAGCAAATCTGCTGGTTCTAGCACTATATTGTCCTCCAGCACATCCCCTTTGTTGTTACATGGTAACATTGATACATGTATAACGGCCTCCTCCTTCCCGTGGTAGTTGTGTATTGTGAAATGTTCGTCCACTTCTGCCGAATAACTTATTGTTTGTAACATTATATGGCAACTGTAAAAGGAAAGCAAAAGAACGTGATGAAACATATGTACAGTAGTTGTTTGAAAATTGTACACAGTCAAAGTCATGTAAGTGACCCTGTAAGCTTAGTTGATAAAGTACTCGCGCTGAAAGCAAGAGCTCCTTAGTTCGAACACCAGACTGGCTGCATGTGTTCTCTCCCTACAACATTGGCGCCCATTATCTGACCATAACAGAACTGCTTGATCAGTATTACAGTGTTTGTATTGCAAATTAAGAAATTCTTAGCACTGGAGTTCAGAAATGCAAGGACAAATTTCAAGTTAAACAGCGGTGTATGTCGGAGTTTCGAACTTCTACACAATTGGAGAGCTGGTAAGCTCAGTCGGTAGAGTACATGCCCTGATAGTGTGAGGTCCAGGGTTTGAGCCAAGACTGGCTGCATATTTTTCTGTTCCTATGGCGAGTTCATAGACAAAGTGCATTAACTTTTTCAGGGAATTGCTAATCCAAGATGGTCTTTAGCACTGGTTCCACCATGTATGTGGGAAATAGTTAAATCCTTACCTGCCCAGAAAGATGTCCTCTACAGGGTCCCAGTAGGGGTCCTTGTCCCTCACTACGATAACACTCTCACCGTCGAGGGATTTCAGATATAACTCATCCATTAAATCCTTTCTATTGTAGAACTTTTGTTTCGACCAGATCCATACCTGTACAATACAATACAATATTTTATTGCAAAGATGAGTATTTACACAATACATAAATGAAAGCTCTGCAATATATTACACATCGTGATCAGAGGGCAACAAAACATTAAATAATGAAAATATTTTGATAACAAATTTGAGAATGAGAGAAAAATAATGAATAATACATGTACTTATATGATAACTGATTTTGAAAGACATCTCAATGACTTCATGCAAAACGGTGGTAACTTCATCACGTAACATTGATTGATTGATTGGGGTTTACGCCGTTTTTAAAAATTTCTCAGTTATATCACGGCGGCCAGTTTACCTACTCATGCATTTCCTGGTTCACACCAGTACTGCACACAACAATCTTCCCAAGCAACTGGCAGCTTTTCCACATAGACTTAGCCCATTGGTGGAAGATGAATGACGCATGTCGCATTGACTTTTGTCAATCGTCGGAAAGAAAGTTGGCCGAGACGGGATTCGAACTCACAACCCATGGATTGACAGCCCGCGTCGCTACCGACTGAGCTACCGGGGCTCGGCTCATCACGTAACAACATGTATTTACAACTGATTTGCATGCATTCAATAATTTGCTAAAAAAAAATCTGAGGAAAAATATTTTAACATTAGCAAAAAAATGGAAATGTAGTTTTCACACAGTTAAAACATTTCTCATAAAAGAAGCAATTTTTCTGTCTCTGATATTTTCAAAGGTTGTCTGTAAAAGTGGCAACAAAAAGCATCTAAATCAGGTAAATGATTCAAGAAAGATTGAATCATCCTCTTTAACCCTTTCCCACATACGACAAATCTGCAGCAGACGACTTTGAACATATTTTGTCAAAAAATAGAAAATCTCTTTAATTGAATGGATAACCTACGACTAAAAGTGGAAAACATTGTGTCAAAAGGAGAAATTGCTCGTTTTGAGCAATTTCTTCTTTTGTCACTATGTTTTCAAAAAACCGTCTGCAGCAGAGGGTTAAGAGTATGAAATATCTTGTATTTCATGTACATTGATACAGTTGGGTCAGCGCACCTTAGCGCTGAAAGTTAAAATGAGATAATTCAAAACTGAAACACCAAAGGTCAAGTTAAGTCAAAGCACAACAGAAGGACAGATGGACAGATGGACAGACAGACATATATATATATAAAGGAGAGGTGTAATCCCCATGTATCACCCTGCAAAGATCAAGGGACACATACATCTTCAATCAAACTCTTTTCTTACCTTTCTAGACATTGTGTTGGTAACTTTTATTATGACTTCTTTTCCCAATGCTTTTCCCTTAGGGTCATGACTAGCTTCATTTTTGACTACTGGTTCAAATTTGGTATACTGTAAAGTAGAATTCCATTTAACCCTTTCCCTCATATAGACGATTTCTGACGCCTCTGCAGCAGACATCTTTTTGAAAACATAGTGACAAAAGAAGAAATTGCTCAAAACGAGCAATTTCTCCTTTTGCCACAATGTTTTCCACTTTTAGTCATAGCTTATCTATTCAATTATAGAGATTTTCTATTTTTCGACAAAATATGTTCAAAGTCGTCTGCTGCAGAATTGTTGTATGAGGGAAAGGGTTAAGGTTTTTATAATAGCAGAATAATATCAAAAGCATAGCTGCCACTGAATCTATAAAACTCTGAAGCAGAAAACATCAACTAACTGTTTCACATTTTTATCAGATAGGGGTCAACACTTTCGGACAGCCAGACAATCTCTCTGCCATTCTCCACTTTTATTTGTATTTCTTTGTCTGGATTTTTGAAATGTCTCCTTTGGCTCTTTCATCAGCCAAATTCTCTTATTTTTCCAAAATAGTATCGACTTTTTATATTAAACGCTTCCAGATATTCAGATGCTGCATCTTTTTCCATTATTGTTTCATCGACGAAGACTTTTTAAATGTTATGTGAGGTAAATGATCACTATCATGTGCATGACACAGACCTACAAATTACATTATAGCGTCAGGCATGCACCAATAATGGCTGCGCCCTTTGGACATGGCATAGCAAGCAAAAGGCTATAGAGACAAGGTTTTTGTGGACCATCGGGTTTAACCTTTCAATCACTAAAAGTTGATGTATTTATTCCAAACATCAAGTTGTGTTGGTCTGCTGTAGAGTTTACAAAAATCTGTTGCATATTTATTAGTTTACTATTCATACTAAGGTCAATTATAAGGGATGCTGGCCAATCCAGTCCCCATTGTTGGTTCATGCCAAACGTACTAATTTACCATGGTATGCTAGGTACCAAACTTCACTGTTGGTTCATGACATATATTCTTATTTACTATGGTATGCCAGGGACCAGACTACACTGATGGTTCATGACATACATTCTTATTTACTATGGTATGCCAGGGACCAGACTTCACTGTTGCTTCATGACATACATTCTTATTTACTATGATATGCCAGGGACCAGACTACACTGTTGGTTCATGACAGACATACTTATTTACTATGGTATGCCAGGGACCAGACTACACTGTTGGTTCATGACATACATTCTTATTTACTATGGTATGCCAGGGACCAGACTACACTGTTGGTTCATGACATACATTCTTATTTACTATGGTATGCCAGGGACCAGACTTCACTGTTGGTTCATGACATACATTCTTATTTACTATGGTATACAAGGGACCAGACTTCACTGTTGGTTCATGACAGACGTTCTAATTTACTATGGTATGCTAGGTACCAGACAACATTGTTGGTTCATGCCAGACATACTAATTTACTATAGTATGCCGGGTACCAGACAACATTGTTGGTTCATGCCAGACATACTAATTCACTATGGTATGCTAGGTACCAGTCTTCATTGTTGTTTTGTGCCAGAGGTACTAATTTACTATTGTATGCTAGGTACCAGACCACATTGTTTTTTTGTGCCAGAGGTACAAATAAACTATTCCTATGCTGGGTACCAGACTACATCAAACCTACCCTTTTCAGTTCTTCACTAATGGCATTAGCTTCGGCAATATTTGGCATGATATCAACAAATTCTTGGAACAGCAGTTTATTGGTCATGTTTTGATTATCTTCATCCCTGGGGGTCGAGATGTCCACAGACACCCCCTCATGTTCCGCGAGTTCCGTCATAAAATAATCGAAATTATACACATGGGCATCTCCGTCTGACGTTCGTTCATCGGGATATCCAATATACAGAAATAAACTGTTTGATCCAAACTTTAATCGGTCCTGTAGAAAGTATTTGGGAAAGGGTTGATCTTAATCATATTTTGCATGCAAATAATACAGTTGATTATATTAATATGTCTGAAACAGATGACTTATTTGAAAGCATCTGAGACAAAATATGAAAGCTTTCTATAAATGAAAGTATAATTATTGTAAGTTAAAAGCGTCTGTAAGTGGGAAAGGGTTAAACATACATGTATTCACCTTTTGATTGATAGATAAATCGATTAAAATTTATGACTATTTTCATCATTATTTCAGGTACATGTATCTCACAGTGACCAGTTCACCTAACCAAGTGTTTCACAGTTCTCCAAACAACATTCTTCCAAGGCAACTGGCTACCATCCCGTAAACACTATTTAGTCCTTTAGTGATAGACGTATGACACTAGTCAAAATTATTTTCGTCATTCATCAATGAATGTTCGAGAAAGGATTTAACCCTTTCCCTCATACGACAATTCTGTAGCAGATGACTTTAAACGAATTTTTGTCAAAACAAAGAAAATCTCCATAATAAATAAGTTGAATGGATAACCTATGACAAAAAGTGGAAAACATTGTGGCAAAAGGAGAAATTGCACGTTTTGTGCAATTTCTTCTTTTGTCACTATGTTTTCAAAAAGCTGTCTGCTGCAGAGGCGTCAGAAAGCGTCTATATGAGGGAAAGGGTTAAACTTACAACCCTTCAATCAATATAGCTCTGACCATTATAAATTGATCTATCACAGATTGACTATTATCCCTTTTAGAGCCAACTTTGTGAAAAAGAGAAAACATTTATGTGTTTTTTAACCCTTTCCTACATACAACAAATCAGCTGCAGACGACTTTGAAAGCTTCTAGGCAAAGATTTTGATAATCTTTAGATAAGATAGCATAATTATTGAATAAAGTTGAATAAAGTTGAAAACAGTGTCGCAAAAGGAGAAATTGCTCATTATGACAGAATGTTTTCAAAAGTCATCTGCTGCAGAGGCGTCAGACAGTATTTGTATGTGGGCAAGCATTACTGCTGTCCTACATTCAACAAATCAACTGCAGGAGACTTTGAAAAACATATAGGAAAACATACGAGAAATCTTTATGAATTCAAATTGAACTATTGAATAGTTTAATTTTTTTTTAACATGACAGTGAAAGTTGAATCTCCTCATCATTAGCAATTTCTCCATTTGCCACACTGTTTTTAAAACTCGTAAACTGCAAAAGTGTCAAAATAAGTTTGCAAGTGGAATTAAAGGTTTATTACTAATACAAATACATTTTTGACTTTTTACAGATTCTCCAAAAATAAAGATCAAATATATTTTTCAGCATAATTTATGTTTGTTGTTGTTTTTTGATTGTTGCTTTTTTAACCCTTTCCCTCATATAGACGCTTTCTGACGCCTCAGCTGCAGACGGCTTTTTGAAAACATAGTGACAAAAGAAGAAATTGCTCAAAACGATGTTTTCCACTTTTAGTCATAGGTTCATATAATCCATTCAATTATAGAGATTTTCTATTTTTTGACAAAATATGTTCGAAGTCGTCTGCTGCAGTATTGTCATATTAGGGAAAGGGTTAAACTGTAAACTTAAGATGAAAATGTAAAAGAATATGAAAAATAAAAAAAAAACATTTTTTTACCATATGATGTATTTGTGTTTTCGTTTTTATCTTGAGTCCGTTTACAAAAACAGTTGATGCTGGTGAGCAAGGGACAAGATGGGTGTTTCTACCATCTGCTTGTACTTCTACGTGTTTGGGTTGAATACTGAAAGTACAAAGGAACATGAAATCCTGAATTGGCCACTTCTCCATGAAAACCTTCAACAGTATATTTGCACCCAGCAAATATCAAGATCACACTGCACATCTGCAGTCTGATCTGGTCCTGCACAGTCCTGCACAGTCTGCCAATTCAGAACAGAAGCATTCAAGGAGCCTTTGACATACAATGTACTTACCGATCATAAAACATGGATACACAAATAGTTCTTTACCTATATTTATATAACCGTTTCACACTTACAGACTCAATTCTACGTGTCTGTAGCAGACGACATTTTAAAACATTGTGTCTAAAGGAGAAATTGCTCATGATGAGCAATTTCTCCTTTTGCCACACTGCTTTCTATTTTTTTCAATAATTATACATTCATTTAAAGTGAGTCTTCATCATTTTACCAAGATGTTCTCAAAGACGTCTGCTGCAGATTTCTTGAATGTGGGAAATGGATAATGAGAGAATGACATAAAATGTCACATAAGGTTTCATGTTTTGGTAAAATCTTTCACCAATACATGTACAGACTGACATTTCATTTATTACCATGCAGCAGATGGTGTTTGAAAACATTTTGAATAAAAGATTGAAATGCTTTCTCCATTTTCAATAATATTTTAAACATTGTTTAGCCCTTTTCCACATTAAGAAAATCTGCAGCAGACGACTTTAAAACCATCTAGGAAAAAAACATGGAAATTTCTCCTTTGGTCCTAGGACCACTGGGAGCACTATACGGGGAAAGGAAACTAGTGCAATAATCTATATAGCGCTATATATTATGCTTGTCGTTGGTATCGATCGATATTCAGCCTTACCTGTACGAGGTTTATCTACCGCTTATCGACGTTTACGTACACGCGTAACGAGAAAAAAAATATCGATATTGCTTATACGCAACTATTTTGCCGTTAAATAAATAACCGTGATCTTGTTTCTGCATGTATGTCCAAATGTTTTCAAAAGTCGTCTGCTGCAGAGGCGTCAGTAAGTGTTATTTTGTTGGAAAGGGATAAGCATGAAGTAGATATCGAGCACGATTCATTTATTTTGTAAAAACTTGCTTCACAATTGATGTAATTTTAAAATTTAACCCTTTCCCACATTCTGACACCTCTGCAGGAGACGAAAAAGCATTATTGCTAAAGGAGAGATTGCTCAAAACTAGCAATTTCTCCTTTTGCCACAATGTTTTTAACTGTTTTCAACAAGCCTACTTTCATTCATAGCGATTTTCCTTATTTTTGCCTTGATGTTTTTCAAAGTCATCTGCCGCAGATTTGTTGAATACATGTGAGAAATGGTTAAACAAAAGATTTTAATATCAACCTACCCTAAACCTCTGAGTTCCACAGCATTACTTGATCCAGGTCTACCTATCAAACTGGAATCTGTAAGATAAATATATAAAGCTTCTAACCCTTTTTGCTGAATAAAGTTGCAGACACATTTATGTTAATTAATATTCTCATCAGAGAGCTTCTTAATTAACTGTACATTAGTACAACATCAACAATACAACATCAGATGCTTAAGATGCCTCAGTAAGCATTTGTATGGGAGAGGACTTTCTCTCAGTATTAAACCTTTCCCACATACAGTAAATCTGCAGCAGACTTTGAAAACATTCCTGAAAAAGTTTGGAAACTCCCTTTGAATGAAAGTACAATAATTGAATAGAGTTGAAAACATGGTGACAAAAGGAGAAATTGCTTGTTTTGAGCAATTTCTTCTTTTGTCCACATGTTTTCAAACAGCCGTCCTTTTAACTACTGCAAAGTTACATACCTTCTTTAAATGTATTTTTTATCACCCCGGAGAGCTGCGGATCCTCGTTAATATTCGTTATATAGGGGTATTTCTTCCAGTCTATGTTTCTGTCAGTCAGCCCAGCTTGCTGGGAGCTAACCCACTCTTGTCTGAAATAGGGACAGGCAATTATGTTTCTTTACAATTATGACTTGAAATGTACTTTTACATTTCTCAAAAATGATTGACTTAATCTTAAGATCACAACCAAAGTATTATTTTGAATTACTTGAACAGCCATTTAATGTTTCTCAAAGTCTATCATAAAACAAGACATATATAATGAGTTATAGTCATGGTATAATACATAGGGAAAATTATGCTGCTGAAGCAATCCGTCGCTCTGTATTTTACAACGAGGTGCATGGACAATAAAAAGGAGCATATCACTACTGCAACGTAATTATCCTTTTATTATTTGCCTAGTTTAAATTTTAGACAGAATAAAGAAACATAAACTAATTTAAATAGTTTCAATAACGGAACAACACAAGTCACACATTAAAATAACCTTATGAATGGCGTGTAAATGACATCCCACTATTGCATTTTGAATGACATGAAATCATATTTCAATGACGTCACACCATATTTCAATGACATCACATCATATTTCAATGACGTCACACCATATTTCAATGATGTCACATCATATTTCAATGACGTCACACCATATTTCAATGACGTCACACCATATTTCAATGACGTCACATCATATTTCAATGATGTCACACCATATTTCAATGACGTCACACCATATTTCAATGACGTCACACCATATTTCATTTACGTCACATAATATTTCAATGATGTCAAACCATATTTCAATGACGTCACTTCATATTTCAATGACGTAACATCATATTTCAATGACATCACTTCATATTTCAATGATATCACACCATATTTCAATGATGTCACACCATATTTCAATGATGTCACACCATATTTCAATGACGTCACATCATATTTTAGTATTATCACTTTTGCATATTTGGTACCATATTTTACTTGGTTGAATTTTAATATGTCTTGTTGTATTTGCGGCGGAAAATGTGCAGTTACCGGTATGTAATAAAGAATACAATCAAACTTGTCTTAAGCAGCCATCCAGGGGAGAGTCAAAACTTGGCTGCTGATCACAGTTGGCTTCTTAATACAAGACAACATTTTAAAGAAGAAAATGTTGTTTTGGTTAATCAAAAATCTGCTTAATACATGTTGGCTGCTAAACAGAGGTGACCGCTAACACAAGTTTGAATATACTTGTAAACCAGACAAGAATGTTTTATTTACCTTGCTTGTTCAAGACGCTGTTCCCACGACATTTGCATGTCCATCATTTTCTTTTGATTGTCCTCCAACATTCTCTGAATATCTGAAGAAAAAGACAAAATCAATGTTTACATGATTTATATGTCTTTTGATACCTCTGCAGCTGATGACTTTAGAAAAAAATTGAGGGAAAGGGAGAAATTGCTTACCTTGAGCAATTTCTCCTTTTCCCACAATCTTTCTGTACGAAAAAAGTATTTCCATTTTACCAGATTTTGTATATTTCCAATGAAGATGATTCCTAAGATATCCTCGGCCAACTTTCTTTCCGACGATTGACAAAAGTCATTGCGACATGCGTCATTTGTCTTCCACCAATGGGCTAAATCTATGTGGAAAAGCAGCCAGTTCCTTGGGAAGATTGTTGTGTGGAGTACTGGTGTGAGAAAACCAGGAAATGCATGAGTAGGTGAACTGGCCGCATGATATGACTGAGAAATTGTTAAAAACGGCGTTAATCCCCAATCAATCAATAAATCCTAAGATATCATATCAGCTAATAGTTTACCGTAATTGTTTACCAATATAACATTTTCAGAGCCTTCTGCTGTAGAAGGAAATACTGTGATATGACTGAAATACTGATGAAAGCGGCATAAATTATCTTACAAACAAACAAAACTTTAAAAATATTGGAGGAAAAAGGTAACATCTCTGAAATTAAAAGTTTTTATTTGGATACTAAATTAAAAACCATTTTTTAAAGCCTAATTGCTCATTTAGAGTATTTTTTTTTTTTTTTTTTCTTTATCGATTATTATGATAAGTATAACGTATAAACTAATATTTCAATACCAAGGTGAAAATTGAAAACAATTGACAAAACGAATCTTGTTCTTATTGATAAAACGGCTGATCTGAAAATGTTAAACGACCCTGCTATTTTTAAAAGTGATGAATTGTTCAGAACGAATTTGTATGTGGGAAAGGGTTATTTTATTCCCTTTTTAACTGCTTCCACTTGCAGACACATTTTGAAGCATATGCAGTAGAAAATTTATGAAAACATTGTTGCAAAAGAGGCAATTGCTCATAATTGCCAAGGGCAATAACAACATATAGTGATGTCATTTAGCAATTTCTAGTTACTTCCCTTTATGTAACAGAGGGCACTTAATTAAACTTATTTTGATATAAATTCATTAGTTTTGAAAGTATATGTAAACCTATTAAGAAATAAAATTTCATAAACATTAAGCCTTTTCCACATACAGACACTTTCTGAAGCTTCTGCAGCAGAAGACTTTTGAAAACATTGTGGCAAAAGGAGAAAATTGCTCAATGTTTTCACCTTCATTTAATCATTGAACTTTTACCTAAATGATTTTTAACATTTTTGCCATTATTTGTTCGTCTGCTGCCTAATTTCTTGTATGTGGGAAAGAGTTAACCCTTTCCCTCATACAACAAATCTGCAGCAGACGACTTTGAACATATATTGTCAAATAATAGAAAATCTCTATAATTGAATGGATAAACTATGACTAAAAATGGAAAACATTGTGGCAAAAGGAGAAATTTGCTTGTTTTGAGCAATTTCTTCTTTTGTCACTATGATTTCAAAAAGCTGTCTGATGCAGAGGCGTCAGAAAGCGTCTATATGAGGGAAAGGGTTAAACAAGCATTTCTAAAAAAATACAAACACTTTCGGATAGACTAGCCGAATAACATATTTTACAATGGCCACTATTATGTACTATAATGATGATGTAGAGAGTCCAATCACTCTGATTGAGCATTGGCTAGCATACACTATGTCATGTACAAGCATCTGACAGGAGCAGATAATTTCAAGAGACAGAGTAAGATACAGGAGAATCCCGGTGCGATACCCAGTATCTCTTTCTGAAAAGCACCGATACATGCGAGGCCAATTTTTCCTGGAAAGGGCCAGTACTTGAACTTAAGTATAGAAGGAGACACATAAAACACCTCAGAACTTTCCAGAACCTGAATCGCGATAATTGAAACAGTTCTCAGAAAAGTCTGGAGGTGAGTTCCTGGGTCCTGTTTAAAAGCAGTCATTTCTATAAATAGAAATTGCTGTCTCTTAACCCTTTCCCACCTGCAGACGCAATAGCAGCAGACGACTTTTGAAAATATTCTTTGCCAAAGGCGAAATTGCTCATGATGAGAAATTTCGCCTTTGGCCACAATGTTTTCAACTTTATTTAACAATTAAGCTGTCTTTTATGGAGAATGCTCAAGTTTTTGTCACTTTGTTTTCATAGTTGTCTGCTGCAGATTTGTTGTATGTGGGAAAGGGTTAACCAAGTTCCACAGTAACATTCCTGTTTATAGACAGACAAATCTGTCTATGCCATTGACCCATGTGCACGATCTAGTAAATAGTAATTTTGCGACTGCTACACGCACATGTACAACATGAATAAGCCTTGATTCAGAAAAAAGCCTTTGGACATATCCCTTAAGCGTAGATCCAGATAAGCCTGTGCATACACACATATTGTGTCTGATCATGATCTGCACTTTTTTCCTCTCAAGACAAAGGATCTTACAGCAGAGGGTCAACAGGGACTGTGAGGCTGATCATGTATTCAACAAAATGCAATCGTCGAAAGGCCAATTTCTTCCCAGAGGCAGACGACATTAAACACCTTTGCAGCAGACATCATTTCATAAAATTGAGGGACAAATGAGAAACTGCTCAGAATTACAATTTCTATTTTCTCCCACATTTTTTGGACTCTGTATAAAACATTATGCTTTAAATTTAACAACTCTTTCCTCAGAATTTTTTAAAAGCAGAAGACTTTTAAAATATTATAATCATCAGGTTACAATGCAGTTTATAGGCTCATACTTATAGGCAGGCTCTATGGCAACTACAAGCTACTGTACATCCAGAGCTCTAGAGAAGGGTCATTTTACATGTTCTAAAATCCTTATTTGACCCTCTAACCCTATGTTGTGGGTAACGTACTCAAAATAATCGTCTCACTGAGACGATTCTTTTGAGTACCCACAACATAGGGTTTGGTTTAGTAATAAGAGAAATATTGTGAGTAAAAGAATCTCCTTATCTAGTCTTCTGTACATGTATTAACCCTTTCCCCCATATAGATGCCAAAATCTGCAGCAGACGGCTTTTTGAAAACATAGTAACAAAAGAAGAAATTGCTCAAAACGAGCAATTTTTCCTTTTGCCACACTGCTTCCCACTTTTAGTCATAGGTTATCCATTAAATTATAGAGATTTTCTATTTTTTGACAAAATATGTTCAAAGTCGTCTGCTGCAGAATTGTTGTCTGATGGAAAGGGTGAAATCTAGCTATGACAAAGCAGGATACAATCGTATATTCATAATTTACCTCTGTTAGCTGTGTGCAGATAATTACATATTAGAATAATCAGTTAAAAAGATAATACATGTCACATTTGTTCATTTGTTCATTTGTTCATTGTATGAACTACTTTTTAAATTAACTTTCTAAAAATAGTTCTTAAGGTTAATAACCCTTTCACACTTGCAGACAATTTCATTTTTGCCAAGATACTTTCAAAGTCATCTATGTAGGAAAAGGTTTATCAAGTATATGTACTAGGATACTTATCTCTATAAGATGGAATAGATCTGCAATAGATCATACAACACGCAAACAAACAAAATTAACCCCTTCCCTCATATAGACGCTTTCTGACGCTTCTTCAGCAGACGGCTTTTTGAATACATAGTGACAAAAGAAGAAATTGCACAAAACGTGCAATTTCTCCTTTTGCCACAATGTTTTCCACTTTTTGTCATAGGTTATCCATTCAATTATGGAGATTTTCTATTTTTTGACAAAATACGTTCAAAGTCGTCTGCTGCAGAATTGTCGTATGAGGGAAAGGGTTAAAGTATATTTACTGGTAGTGAAAAAAATGGAAAGCTTTTTGGCCGAAGAAGAAATTGCTCATTATAAACAATTCCTACTTTTGCCACAAAGTTTTCAATTTTCGATCTGCTGCAGATGTGTGAAAATGCATCTTTATGTGAGAAAGGTATAATAAATAGTGTACTATGAATATTTTCTCTAAAATATACTATGTTAGCAACATTGCATAAAGAAACAGTATTTGAAATGAACTTGGTTTACTATCTGTTATTAGTTGTAAACTAAGTCACGCGAAAACCAATCTTCAGGACTGTTCATCCAGAAATTATTTAGATCTACCACTGTCTTCACACAGTCTGATCTAAATCTTCCCTGTTTGCTATCTCTACATACAAACATCTTTAACCCCCCTTTCCCACATACAGCAAATCTTCAGCAGACGACTTTGAACATATTTTGACAAAAAATGGAAAATCTCTATAATTGAATGGATAACCAATGACTAAAAGTGGAAAACATTGTGGCAAAGGGAGAAATTGCTCATCATGAGCAATTTCTTCTTTTGCCACAGTGTTTTCAAAAGTTGTCTGCTTCAAAGGCGTCAGAAAGCGTCTGTATGTGGGATAGGGTTAAAGACCCAAATTGTTGTGACATAAAAAACAATCATTCAACTATGTTTTTGACATCATTGAAAATGTTATATAGTTACAAAACTATTGCCGCTACTCTTCCAGTTTGTTGTTACACGATGCCTTTAGATATATATATATATATATATATATATATAGCATATATAGGGGCAGTGCAAGACACATCACCATATACAGTGGAACCTGTACAAAGACCACCCATGGTAACACAGCAATATGGTCTTTATTCACAGAATTGGATGGTCTTTAATTGCAGGGTCATTTATGCAGAAAATGAGTAATTTAGAAATTAAAAGTGTGGATGCTATAGACAGGGAATTGCTTTACAAAGGTGGTCTTAAGCACAGGTATAAATTAAGACTCCAAGCAGCCAGACGCGGCTCGTATCTTTTCACACAGGTCAGAATCAAGTCAATTAATTTAGCAATACCTTAATATGACAGTGAAGTTAGTATAACTCTAACATGCTGTTAGTTCATTTATCAATTAACTACTATTATGGTCTAACAGTTCAGTTTCTGTGTGCTTTTAGAATTTCAACATTAACTATATTCTACCCACCATCTTCTTGTGCACCTATATACATGTACAAACAATGATATTTCAGTACAGAAAGCAAATCAACCAAATCTGGGAAAAAAATGTTTTTGAAATAATGACCTTGTTTTTGAGTTAATTAAACCTTTTCCTCAAGCTAATTGAACAAGCTAATTCGGCAGAGTTTCACTAAAAAATATTTTCCTACATATAAATGTATTTTGATGTGAATGTAGAAAATTACTTTTGAAAGCATAATAATTGTGGCAAAAGGTGGAATTTCCTTTTTCCAAGAATGTTTCTGTATTAACCCTTTCCAAACTTCAATAGCTTCTTCCACAAACAACATTTGAAGAACTTTGTATATTGCCGCAATATATTCAACACTATTCAAAATATATACTTTTATTTAGAGATTTTCAAATCCTTTTGCTGCAGATTTGTTGTATGTGGGAAAGTGTTGAAATTATAATCTTAAATTTTCATAACTTTTAATTCATTTAAATATCAGATGGTCGGTTAATTAACCCTTTCCCTCATAAAGACGCAATACTGACGCCTCTGCAGCAGACAGCTTTTTGAAAACATAGTGACAAAAGAAGAAATTGCTCAAAACGAGCAATTTCTCCTTTTGCCACAATGTTTTCCACTTTTAGTCATAGGTTATCCATTCAATTATAGATATTTTCTATTTTTTGACAAAATATGTTCAAAATCGTCTGCTGCAGAATCGTATATGGGAAGAGATTAAACTTTGTGGATCAGAACATTCCAGAACATAATAAACAATTGAACTTTTGATATGGGAATTATATTCTGAGTGATATCTATGAGCATGTAACAAACAGTGCTCTGCACAAGTTCGATTTTTGCTGTTTTAATTTAGAGTGATAAGAATTCTTGAATGAAACGTAAATAAGTTATAGATTTCATTCATGATTAATTGAGGTTCATGTTATTATTAGAAACTGACAATATATTTGGGTAATAGTAGCTGTAACGCAAATATGAGCCGTCCCACAAGAAGACCAACATTATGGACTCTGCGTAATGTATCGACCCAGATCAGCCTGCGCAGTCCACGCAGGCTTATCCGGGCTGACACATTCCGCCATAGGAGGATAGAGGTATAGAGTAATGACTCCTGAAATAGAAAATCCACAGGAGGCAAAAAGTGTCATCCCGGGTAAGCCCGACTGCCATGCTTAGGCTGAACCTTGGGACGATAATTTACGCAGCGTCCATAATGTTTACTCGCGCAATGGCTTATATGAATATAGACGTAGCTGGTGACGTAACAATTTTATCAACTGCATAACCCCTTTGGTGGACCCCACAGAGATGACGTAGCCGGGTCAGCGTCCGAGAGTCAATTCGAGGCCAATTAGTGTCTGCGACAGTTGATCTATTAAATGAGCAAAGACAATTTTAATACTTTTCATCTTTTAATTAAGTGAGTGAGGGAATAATTTTAGGACATTATATTCCACGTGTTGGTAAGAAATTATATAATTCTCACATAATCTATTTTTCCTTTATTCTTTTTAATTCGCCATTCTATTGGGAATTACGTCCGATGCGTTCTACATTCCTGAGTTTACACATCGTGACCTATATTAGGGTCCCTTACAAAACAAAGAAAATCAAAGTACTTGTTCCGCACTTTCCGTAAAGGAATGAAAATATGTGCAGCCGTAACGGCGTGGTTGTAACAACCATGTAGGAACATCTCCCCGTAGTTAGTTGAAACGAATTTATCGTAAAGATTCCGTATATATTGTACATGGCTATACGTACGTACAGTTGGTATACAGTGCCGTAGCGTACCGTTAGGGCCGAGTCCAGTTCTCGGTTATTTGTGTAACGCTAACATCCTATCATATCGTCCGAGCGACTGATTACATCCCATGGGAATTATATCTCACAGGATTTTTTTTTTTTTCTCATCCCAAAGAAATGTCTATGAATTGTCACAGTATTCGTGATATATTGGTGTACCTGTTGTATCTCCACCGCTATGTTTTTTAAGAAGTGTCATCAACCTGGCATTCTCCTCTTTAAGTTCTCGTATAAGTCTATCTGTCGGGCTCTCATTGACTACAGCTTTGTTCTGTATCTTTTTGGCCCTGAAAAATTGAAACAAGAACCGTTTGTCACTATGTTTTCAAAAAGCTGTCTGCTGCAGAGGCGTCAGAAAGCGTCTATATGAGGGAAAGGGTTAATGGTCACCTTTTATCTGGAAAACCCGTCCCCACATGCAGACGCTTTCTGATGCCTACTGATGCCTACTTTTGAAATTATTGTGGCCAAAGCAGATATTGCTCATTATGAGCATTTTCTTTCTTTTGTCACACTGCATGATTTTAACAGTTGTTAACCCTTTCCCACATGTAGATGCTTTATGACGCCTCTGCAGCAGACAACTAATTTTAAAAACAATTGGACAAAAGGAAAAAATTGCTCAAAACAAGCAATTTTCTCCTTTCGGCACAATATTTTCAACTTATTCAAAAACTATTCTTTCGTATACATATAGTGTTTCCATATTTTGTCCTAGATGTACTTTAAGTCATCTGCTGCAGAATTGTCTTATGTTGGAAAGGGTTATAAAGGTCAGTAAGATTTACAACTGAGTTGACAAGAAAATTAATTTATGTCACTTTGAACTAAACCAGTTTAGATTATTCAAACACCACTAATTATAGCAAGACAAGAAGCAATAAAATAGGAATGTGTGTATAAGAGTTTTCAGGCAATTTAACCCTTTCCCTCATAAAGACGCTTTCTGACGCCTCTGCAGCAGAAGGCTTTTTGCGCCGGAAAATGTGCAGGTACCGGTATGTAATAATTGTACAGTCAAACTTATCCAGACCCTTTCCCTCATATAGACGCTTTCTGACGCCTCCGCAGCAGACGGCTTTTTGAAAACATAGTGACAAAAGAAGAAATTTCTCAAAACGAGCAATTTCTCCTTTTTGCCACTATGTTTTCCACTTTTTGTCATAGGTTATCCATTCAATTATAGAGATTTTCTATTTGTTGACAAAATATGTTCAAAGTTGTCTGCTGCAGAATTGTTATATGAGGAAAAGGGTTAACACTTTACTTGATATTCCAGCTTTAACAGGCTTTTTCCACCTGAGGCATCTGCAGCAGAAAATGTTCCGATAACATTGTGGTAAAAGAAGAAATTGCTCAAAATGTTAACCTCTATTTAATAATTCAACTTTCACTTATATTGACTTTTCATTCTTTTGCCTGAATGCTTTCAATGGCTGCAGATTGGTTTTTATGTGGATAAAAGGAAGTTAAATAATTAAATATGCAGACAAATGTAAATGTGAATTATATATGTTTTTTCTGTTTGTCACAATGTTTTCAAAAGTCGTCTGCTGCAGAGTCATCAGAAATGGTTCAATCTTATTTCCTTCTATAGAATCGGGTTTTTTGGTTGTTACAAAACTAAGCAACATAGGAGTCCTATTCAACATGTTTTAGGAGGTCTAACAATACCTGTTTACCAGTTATGGTATTTAGACCCTTCCCACTTGCAGACGCGTTTTGATGCATTTGCAGCAGACGACTTTTGAAACATTGAGCCAAAGGAGAAATTGCTCCTTTGTGCAAGAGTGTTTTAAAATCTTTTTGATAATTAAACTTTTAATAATGGAAATTTTTCATATTTTAGTTGATTGATTGATTGGGGTTTAACGCCGTTTTTAACAATTTCTCAGTTATATCACGGCGGCCAGTTCACCTACTCATGCATTTCCTGGTTTTCTCACACCAGTACTCCACACAACAATCTTCCCAAGCAACTGGCTGCTTTTCCACATAGACTTAGCCCATTGGTGGAAGACGAATGACGCATGTCGCATTGACTTTTGTCAATTTCATATTTTAGCATAGATTTTTCAAAGTGTTGCACATGTATTTGATAACGGGTAAAGATGAAGAGTCATCTGCTTTGAAATATCTTTGGAAGATTGTACTTCATATCAGGAAAATATCTTAATTTCAATACAAAGTTTAAAATATTCTTGGAAAAAGGAGAAATAACTAATTTTGAGCAATTTTCTCCAGATCCAATGATGGTATCAAATTTAAACTACTGCAGGGGCATCAAATGAGCCGGACCACGAGAAAACCAACATTGTGGACTCTGCATAAAGTATCGACCCGGATCAGCCTAAGTATGCCGCACAGGCTTACCCAAATAGACACTTTTCGCCTCCTGTTGATTTCCTGTTTCAGGAATCATCACTCTATACGGTGCCCTCTATCCCCCTGAGACGGAATGTGATCAGTCTGCGTGGACTGCGTAGGCTGATTTGGGTCGATACATTACCTAGATGCCAAAATGTTGGTTTTCTCGTGGGACGGCTCAAATATTGTCTGTATTTGGGCAAGAGTTTATCTCAATGTAGGCTGAAACACTGCACCCAAGCAGACAAGGGACAGAGATCTTTAAAAAGGACAAAACACTTACCTATCTGCGTATCTAAGTGTTGATAAAGTTTCGTCGTAATTTATTGCAGCTGGACTTAAAGCAGCAATCTGAAAGAGAGATTTTTAGAACTCATTTCAAAAGATTTTCCTTATAAATTTTTAAAACTCATTTCAAAAGATTTTCCTTATAATTCAGACATTTAATTCAATTGCATATGTTATAGTTTTTATGATTATTATTTATACTTATAAAATGATGTATTTATAGTTACTCTTTTGCATTAAACTAAAATATGAATGATTTTTAAATTTAATTTCTTTTACCCCTTCCCCTCATATAGACGCTTTCTGACACCTCTGCAGCAGATGACTTTTTGAAAACATAGTGACTAAAGAAGAAATTGCTCAAAACAAGCAATTTCTCCTTTTGCCACAATGTTTTCCACTTTTAGTCATCGGTTATCCATTCAATTATAGAGATTTTCCATAAAGTCGTCTGCTACAGAATTTCCGTATGAGGGAAAGGGGTAATTACATTATCAATTTGAAATTTAAATTTTAACCCTTGCCAACATACAGATGCATTTTGACACATCTGAGGAATCCGCTGTTGTCGAGTGGTTAGCGTCGAGTGGTTAGCGTCAAGGGATTTCGAAGGGCAAGGCACATTTTCTAGCCTAGTACTGGTTTGTTTACCCAGGGATCATGAATAAGTGAACTGTCACCGTGATATAACTGAAATAATGTTGAAATCAGCGTAAAACCCCAATAAATAAATAAATTTGACACATCTGCAGTGGATGAATTTTGCAAAATCTGTGGTCAACTGTGATCTTTTATTAGATGGCTCTTTGGATTTTATTAGAGAGCTCTTTGGCTGATAAGTTTTATTGTAGGAATTCAGGTAACAAAGGAGATTCCTACACCATAAAATTTGCCTTGGTCTCTATCAAACCTTTCCCTCGAACAGAGGCAATTTAACCCTTTCCCACATACAACAAATCTGCAGCAGACGACTTTGAAAACATGGTGACAAAACTTGAAAAATCTCCATAAAAGATAGCTCAATTGTTAAATAAAGTTGAAAACATTGTGGCCAAAGGTGAAATTGCTCATCATGAGCAATTTCACCTTTGGCCACAATGTTTTTAAAAGTCGTCTGCTGCTATTGCGTCAAAATGCGTCTGCAGGTTGGTAAGGTAAGTTATGAATCTTAAGTGCACTGCTTTTGAAAAACATGTGATAAAAGAATAAATTGCTCATCATGAGCAATTTCACCTTTTGCCCCAATGTATTTAACTCTTTTCAGAAACAATTATACATGTACATGTAGTTCACTAAATGGGTTATCTATTTTTTTGCCTAGATATTTTCAATGTCGTCCGCTGCAGATTTATCGGTATAAGGGAAACTTGCCTTTGTCTTTATTAAGATAAAAGTGGAGGGCAAGCAAATAGTACTTATCAGTTCATATTTCTTCATTATTAAGACTGTTTTATATGACTTGTAAATTGATTTGATTTATTGCTAGTTATGAAAGAATGTGAGTTGAAGATAACTTGGTAACTTTAAAGAAACAAATCACTTAACACCATGAGGAATTTGTTATAATAAGTCATGTTTTCTTTCTGAATTTAATGTTTTATGAGCTTATAATATATATGTGTAAACAAATTGAACGCTGAGATAATAAGAAATGAGATAAAACACGCCTCCTACTTTGATCTTGTAAAGTTGTTTGGGACATTTCCAATGTCATGTTTACAAGCAGGGACAAATTTTTTTTAGAAGAAGAAGAATCACATGTAAGGAATTGAAGCCTTTCACATATATAAACGCTTTCTGATGCCTCTGCACCAGATGACTTTTGAAAACACTGTGACAAAAGGAGAAATTGCTCAAAATGAGCTATTTCTCCATTTGCCAAAGTGTTATCAACTTTATTCAATTATTAAACTTTTATTTATAAAGATTTTTCACATTTTTTCAAAAATATTTTTGCAAAGTCATCTGCTGCAGATTTGCAGTATGGGGGAAAGCGGGGGTTAACACAATAACATATAGTCAGATATTACAGTGATTTTACTTAACCCGTTCCCTCATACAACAAATCTGCAGCAGACAACTTTGAAAACATGATGAAAACATGATGATTTAGTCAAAATATGGAAACTCTCTGATCATGAAAGAACAATAATTGAATAAAGTTGAAAGCATTGTGGCAAAAGGAGAAATTGCTCATATCGAGGTTTTCAACACTATTCAATTATTATACTATTATTGACATATTT
Organism: Serripes groenlandicus; assembly: GCA_031761405.1. Classification (NCBI taxonomy): domain Eukaryota; kingdom Metazoa; phylum Mollusca; class Bivalvia; order Cardiida; family Cardiidae; genus Serripes; species Serripes groenlandicus. The sequence continues at coordinate 13,587,759 of JASEVX010000001.1, forward strand.
CATATTTTGCAAAGATGTTATCAAACTGCAGATTTGTTGTATGTGGGAATGGGTTCATATTGAGCAATTTCTCCTTTTGCAACAATGTTTTCAACACTATTTAGTTATTATACTATTATTTACATATTTCATATTTTTGCAAAGATGTTATCAAACTGCAGACTTGTTGTATACATGTGGGAATGGGTAAAAGGATATGCTGTTTAGAAGCATAACAAAGCTGCATACTTTTTCAATTCATTTCCACATGCTTTGTTTTCTCCTTATCTATATATGAAGCTCCAAACCCTATCCAACCTATAGACACTTTCTGATGCTTCTGCAACAGACGACTTTTGAAAATGTTGTGGAAAAAGGAGAAATTGCTCAAAACAAGCAATTTATCCTTTTGCCACAATGTTTTCAACTCTATTTAATTAATAAACTCCCTTGTACGGAGATATTTCACATTTTTGCCAATATATAAAGTCGTCTGCTGCAAAATTGTAGTATGTAAGAAAGAGTTGACCCTTTCCCACCTGCAGACGCTATTTTAACGCAATAGCAGCAGACGACTTTTGAAAACATTGTGGCCAAAGTTGAAATTGCTCATGATGAGCAATTTCACCTTTGGCCACAATGTTTTCAACTTTATTTATCAATTAAGCTATCTTTTATGGACATTTTTCAGGTTTTTGTCTCTATGTTTTCAAAGTCGTCTGCTGCAGAATTGTAGTATGTGGGAAAGGGTTAATGAAACATAAAGCTTCCAATTGGGAATATAATGGGATAAAATTAATAATGCACGGCATAAATGAATGCAAAACTTGACCTCAGTTCATTGTTACACGATAAAACAATGTGAAACAAAGATGTTAATGAATATTTTATCAACCTTTTCCCACACACAGACTGACGATTCTGCAGCAGAAAACTTATCAAAACTTATCAAAACTTATCAATCAAAACTTATCAAAACTTATCAAAACTTATCAAAACGAGCAATTTCTTCTTTTTTCACAACACTTTAAAATTTCTTTTTATGCCACATGTTGTTACCAACTTGAATCAATGATTATTCTTTCATATTTTCGAATACTTAGAAGTAAATGTAAACAAAGTCGTCTGCTGCCCATTTGATATAGGTGGGAAAGGGTTTATTAACCCTTTCCCTCATATAGATGCTTTTTGACGCCTCTGCAGCAGACAGCTTTTTCAAAACATAGTGACAAAAGAAGAAATTGCTTAAAATGAGCAATTTCTCCTTTTGCCACAATGTTTTCCACTTTTAGTCATAGGTTAACCATTCAATTATAGAGATTTTCCAGTTTTTGACAAAATATGTTCAAAGAGATCGGCTGCAGAATTGTCATATGAGGGAAAGGGTTAATACCTTTCAAAGTAGACAAAATTAACAATCATTTTTGGAAAAATTAATTGAAATGACAAAATTCTACTTATTCCAACAATGTTAAAACTCTGCATCAAAAAATGATATTTCCAGTTTTACATATATACGTGTACATCTTATCTTTTTTCTAAGATATTTTCAAAGCAGACAGGATTTTGATTTATCATATTGGGTAAAGATTTAAACCTTCCCCACATAAAAGAAATCTGCAGCAGACGATTTTGAAAATATGTAAGCAAAAAATACTGAAAATCTCCATAAAGAAAAGAATGATGATGAAAATAATCTGCAGCAGACGATTTTGAAAATATCTAAGCAAAAAATACTGATGAAAATAATTGAAAATATTGCGGCAAAAGGAGAAATTGCCACAATGTTTTCAAAAGTCATCATCAGCAGACGCCGCCAGCATGCATCAAAATGTGTCTGCAAGTGGGAAAGGGTTAGTACAAATACCCATGTAGATGAATATTTGATGGACTTTCCCACCCTTGTTTATAGAGATAAGGTTGACATGGGGTGACATATGAGTCTACAGGGAATTCCCATCAACACCTGAAATCCTCACATAACAGGTTACATAATCTCTAATCCCTTTCAAATCACAACAAATATGCAGCAGACCCCTTCAAAAACATTAAGTCAAAAATAAGGAAACTCTCTGTAGATATAAAATACAATTAAATAAAGTTAAAAACATTGTTTCAAAATGAGAAACGGCTGTTTTCATAAGTCGACAGTTACAGATGAGGCAAAAGGTAGGAAAGCCTTAAGGGTTATATCCTCAAATAAGAGATTACATAAATCATTAACCCTTTCCCTCATATAGACGCTTTCTGATGCCTCTGCAGCAGACGGCTTTTTCAAAACAAAGTGACAAAAGAAGAAATTGCTCAAAACGAGCAATTTCTCCTTTTGACACAATGTTTTCCACTTTTAGTCATAGGTTATCCATTCAATTATAGAGATTTTCTATTTTTCGACAAAATATATTCAAAGTCGTCTGCTGCAGAATTGTCGTATGAGGGAAAGGGTTAAACCTAAAACATTATCCAGTCATCTTATATTGCTTGATTTGTTAGATTGGAATTTATCACCACTTTCAATAGCATCAAAGTCGAATTTACCTCCCGTTATCCCTTCCCGACATACATCAAATCTGCATCAAATCTGCAGCAGACAACTTTGAAATCATTTTTGCAACAACATGGAAAATCTTCATAAATGAAGGAAAAATTACTGAAAAAAGTAGAATAATATTTTGGCAAAAGGAGAAATTTATCATTTTGAGCATTTCCTCCTTTTGTCACAATGTTTTCTAAAGCCGTCTGCTGCACAAGTGTCAGAAAGTTTCTATATGAGGTAAAGGATTATATTGCAGGAAGCTTGTTATGTACATTTGTCATTTACCCTTTCCCACATACAACAAATCTGCAGCAGACAACTTTGAAAAAGTGTAGGTAAAAAATGGATCTACATAAAGGTAAGTATACTTCTTGGAAAGAGATAAAAGCATTGTGGGAAAAGGAAAAGTTGGTCATCATAAACAATTTTCTTCTTTCATTACATTGCTTCTAACCCTTTCCCTCATACGACAATTCTGCAGCAGACGACTTTGAATATATTTTGTCAAAAACTAGAAAATCTCTTTAACCCTTTCCCTCATACCACAATTCTGCAGCAGACGACTTTGAACATATTTTGTCAAAAAATAGAAAATCTCTATAATTGAATGGATAACCTATGACTTTAAAGTAGAAAACATTGTGGCAAAAGAAGAAATATGAGGGAAAGGGTTAATTGAATGGATAACCTATGACTAAAAGTGAAAAAACATTGTTGCAAAAGGAGAAATTGCACATTTTGAGCAATTTCTTCTTTTGTAACTATGTTTTCGAAAAGCCTTCTGCTGCAGAGGCATCAGAAAGTTTCTATATGAGGGAAAGAGTTAAAAGGGATCTCTTTACCTTTTCTAAAAGTACACGAATATTGACGCCTCTGCAGCAGATAATATTTCATTATGAGCAATTCCTCCTTTTCCCACAATTAATGTTTTCAATTCTATTCAATAATTAAATATGTCATTCTTTCCATAATTTTTGCCTGGATGTTTTCAAAGTCGTCTGCTGCTGATTTAATGTATGTGGGAAAGGGCTATACAGTAAAGTGTTGTATCAATTATTTGGTATGTACACAACTTAATATTTAATGATTTCCTACTCAAATACAGGTAATATATCAGAGAACAATAAATATGAATAATAAATTTCATCTTTATTGTCAATAATATGCATCAAATATCATGTAATTAGACGCATGCCAATATAATTTTACCTGATAAAGTATTTTTCTAATGCCTTTGCTTTTGAAAAAACACTGACATAAAGAGAAATTGCTCATAATGAGCAACTTTTTCTTTGGCCACAATGTTTTTAACTCTATCTAATAAATAAACTTTCTTTAAAAGAGATTTTGAACAATCTTTGCCAACAGATGAAATAAATGTGACAAAAGAAGAAATTGCTCATCATGAGCAAATTCTCCTTTTGCCACAATTTTTCTAAAGTCGTCTGTTGCAAATGCACTAAAACATGATTGCATGAGGGAAGAGGTTAAGATCAAGATAGTTTGCTAAAGACCACCCTTGGAATAGCAATTCCCTGTCTAAAGTGACCATAATGTTAGTTTCACAAATACTCATTTTCTGTATAAGTTACCCTGCAATTAAAGACCACCTGTGAACAAAGACCTGATTGTTCACTTCCCATGGATGGTCTTGAAACACAAGTTTGACTGTATACATATGTTTATTAGGTTTTATGTAGAGAAAAGAAAGATAAAATAATAGTCTACCATTATGGTCCTGCTGTTCCCTCCAAGAGCTGACTGTAACAACTTGGTGAGGACTGAATCTCTGTATGGTACGAGGACTTTCTTCTTTCCCATGGCAATGTCAGCAAGTGCACTGTTAAAGCAAAAATTGATAAATTTGAGTTTAACCCTTTCCCTCATATAGACGCTTTCTGTTCTGACGCCTCTTCAGCAGACGGCTTTTATGAAAACATAGGCATCTTGAAGTATCTCTGTTTACATATCACATGAAGGCGAAAAGATCAGAAACTAGTGGATTCATTCAGATCTCTAGATAACGAGCGTTTTGCATGCTCTAAAATCCTTATTTGACATTTAAACCCTATGTTGTGGGTACTCAGTGAGACAATTCTTTTAAGTACCCACAACATCGGATTTGGTTGAGTAATAAGAGAAATATTGTGGGGAAAAGACGTGTTCACTCCCTCTTATCTAGTCCTCTGGATTCATATTCCTAGAGAATTAAGTAATATCCAGAAATCTGAATGAATTTGCAGCAAAGGTCTACTATTGTAAACATTGTGGCACCACTGAACTCTATTCAATAATCAGACTTTCATTCATAAAGATTTTTCTGATTTTTGCTTAGATGTTTTCAAAGTCGTCAGCTGCAGATTTGTTGTATGTGGGACTGAGTGAAGCGTGGTTAACCTGATGACATTGCCAAACCTTCCCCCCTACAGACAGAGTGCAAGGCATCTGCATCAGATGACTTTTGAAAACATTTTGCAATTTGATGAATTTGAAGCAGAGGTCTTCTTTTGAAAACATTGCGGTACAACTCCATTCAATAATTTTACTTTCATTATAAAGATATTTCACATTTTTGCATTGATGTTTTCAAAGTCATCTGCTACAGATATGTTGTATGTGGGAATGAGTGAAACATCACCATTGTATCAAAAGGAAAAAAACTATATTCAATTATAGAGGTAACATCCAGAAATTTGATGAATTTGCAGCAAAGGTCTACTATTGTAAACATTGTGGTACAGCTGAATAATCATGTTTTTCAAAGTCGGCTGCTTCGGATTGTGTTGTATGAGGGTATTGATGAACCACGGTATACCTGATGACGTTGCCTAACGATGACAGACTCTGATTGATAGCTGACCCCTCTTTAAGTCTGTCCCCTGTGGCCCCTGTAGAGTCCGCCCTTTCTGACCCGGCCAAATCTACAAGGTTAATATCACTGCTTCTAGTATTGCTTTGGCCATTGTCGTTGACAAACACCTGGAATGAAAAAAAATTGTGGTATTACCCTCTATTTTGTGCAGATGTTTTAACCCTTTCCCACCTGCAGACGCATTTTGATGCATTGACAGCAGACGACTTTTGAAAACATTGTGGTCAAAGGTGAAATTACTCATGTAGAGTAATTTCCCCTATAGCCACAATGTTTTCAACTTTATTTAGTTTAAACTTATTTATTTTACATCGATTGCGAAACAAGCTTTAAGCTTATATTAATCACGCTCGATGTCTGCTTCCTGGATACTTAACCAGTACTCGTGCCGTTTGTGTGGAAAAATCCCAAAGGCAGAACCCGCTCATCACAGGATTCGAACCCCGGGACCTTTGATTCAAGAGGCCGACGCTCTACCTCTGTACCACTGTCTTCAACTTTATTTAACAATCAAGCTATCTTTTACGGAGTTTTTTCAGGTTTTGTTCAACCTGTTTTCAGTCATCTGCTGCAGATTTGCAGTATGTAGGAAAGGGTTAAGAAAAACATTGTAGCAAAAGGCGAAATTGTTAATAATCATTAACAGGCAAAAATCACAGTTTTGAATAGAGCTTCAAATATTGTGACAAAAAGAACAAGAGCTGTCGGAGGACAGCGCGCTCGACTACATGCCGCTTATTCACATAAAGCACTATTTCATTATATTGCACTTAAGTACTATTAAATCATATTATATACTCTATATGTAAAAGCAACTGAATAGATATACATACATTTAAATATAATTTAAAAATAAAATTTCCTAAGTCAATCAAGGGCCATTACTCCATATTTAGGATACAATGGAGTTATCTAACCTAATTGTACGATGGTCCTTAACAAATATGTGAAGTATAAAGTGATTTGAATGATGTAACTTTAACGTTGAGCTAAACGCAAATGTTAAAACTGACCGAGTCCAAAATTAGCAAAACCTTAAAAAAAGGTTTTCCTAATGTTTGACACCATGCAAAACCTGTTTGAAATGTTGAAGAATTATATTTGATAAATAAATGATCACAATTAGAAAGAAATGTAACCAAAAATTAAGAATTTATCTAAAATTCTCAAAATCAAACAAAAATCATGTTTTTTACCCCCTAAAAGTCACACTCAGCATCTTCAACATACAATGTGAAGAAAGGTATTACATGTAATTATATTCCAAATATGGAAGCCCTAACACAAGTACTTATTCAGAAAAAGTTAAAAAATAAAATAAAATCCTAGAAAATTAAATGAAAAAGCCAACTTGCCCTAAAACTTTAACCACCCAAAAGCATGTGTTTTACCGCAAACAGAAGGTCACACTCAGCATCTTCAGCATATAATATGAAGAAATGTATTAAATGTAATTATTTTCCAAATATGAAAGCCCTAGCACAAGTACTTATTCAGAAAAAGTTAAAAAAAATAAAATAAAATCCTACTTGCCCCAAAACTTTAACCACCGAAAATCTTGTTTTTTACCCCAAAAAGAAGGTCACGCTCAGCATCTTCAGCATTCAATGTGAAGAAAGGTATAAGATGTAACTATATTCTAAATATTAAAGCCCTAGCACAAATTCTTATAGAGAAAAATTAAAAAATTAAATGAAAATGCCAACTTGCCCTAAAACTTTAACCACCCAAAATCATGTCTTTTACCCCAAAAAGAAGGTAAAACTCAGAATCTTCAGCATACAATATAAAGAAAGGTATAATAGATGTAATTATATTCCAAATATGAAAGCCCTAGCAAAAGTACTTATTGAGAAAAAAAAAATAAAAAAAAAAAGATCCAACTTGCCCTAAAACTTTAACCCCCGAAAATCATGTTTTTTTTCCCAAAAGGAAGGACACTCAGCATCTTTAGCATTCAATGTGAAGAAAGGTATAAGATGTAACTATATTTCAAATATGAAAGCCTAGCACAAATACTTATGAATGAAAATCCCAACTTGCCCTAAAACTTTAACCGGACGCCGACGCCGGGGCGAGTAGTAAAGCTCTCATATTCTTCGAATAGTCGAGCTAAAAACTGCTCAAAATCAATAACAGGCAAAATGATGTAAAATCTCTATGAATTAAAGTACATTTATTGAATAGAGCTAAAAATGTTGTGGCAAAAGGCTCATCATAAATCATTTCTCCTTTTGCCACAATGTTTTCTAAAAGTGACTGCTGCAATAGCATCAGAAAGCGTCTGTACATGTATGAGAAAGGCCTAATTTCCATGTATTTGCCTCGATGTTTATGAATTCATCAGCCGAAGATTTTGTTTGCTACATTACAAGTGTTTTAAGCAATAAACTGCAGCGATTATTACCCCCTTTTGTTTCTACTTTAATTTGACACTTTTATGTCATGAATGCTCTAAGCAAACATAATTTGACATTTCTCTCTCACTCTCTTGCAACGATTTACTATAACTGTACACTGACATTTTATGATCAAATTGGTCTGGTATAAATTTTAAAAAGGTTATTGAAATAAAATCATTATACATAGTTATTTTTCTATAATTGTCTGCATATAGGATATGGCTTAACCCTTTCCAAAATACACATGCTTTCTGACGCCTCTGCAGCGGACGTCTTTTGAAAACATTGTGTCAAAAGGTGAATGGCTCAAAACCTTTTTCAGTAATGATACCTTCATTTATTGAGATTGTCCGTGTTTTTGCCAAGCCGTTTTCAATGTTGTCAGCTGCAGATTGCTTGTATGTGGGAAAGGGTAAACACAACTTTTAACTTTTTCCCTCATGCAGATGCATTTTGATGCATTTTGGGCTCCGTTTGTATGTGGAAGTGGGCTTAAAACTCCTTCCAACATACAACAAATTTGCAGCAGATGACTTTGAAAATGTCTAGTAAAAAATATAGAAACTCTCTATAAATGAAAGATTTTTTATGGAATATAGTTGAAATTATTGTGGCAAATGCAGAAATTGCTCTTTTTTCTTTTGCCACAATGATTTCAGAAGTTGTCTGCTTCAGATGCGTCTGTATGTGGGAGTGAGTTTAACCCTTTCCCTCATAAAGACGATTTCTGACGCCTCTGCAGCAGACGGCTTTTTCAAAACATAGTGACAAAAGAAGAAATTTCTCCTTTTGCCACAATGTTTTCAACTTTTAGTCATATATATATAGTTTATCCATTCAATTATAGAGATTTTCTTTTTTTTAGAAAAAAACATGTTCAAAGTCTTCTGCTGCAGAATTGTCGTATGAGGGAAAGGGTTAATACTGCTACCTGTACTACTCACCTGCTCAAAACGTATTGTTATCACCATGTGAGACCGGCTACTTGTAGCATTCATGTTGGTTGAAGCGGTTGTTCTGTTTATCGTTCCTGATTCCATCAACTTTTCTATTTCTTTGTAATTTCTAACTGGAACTGACTGTAAATGAAAGAAAAAGCTAAAATGTTTGCCCTTTATACTTATCAACACTTTTCCTGGTTCTTTGAAAACATTTTGTAGCAGATAATATTTAAAATCATAATGTAGTGAAAGAAGCAATTGCTCAAAACAAACAATTCCCCCTTTTCTAACAATGTTTGTATTGAAAATAAGCTTTTATGCTTTGAAAGACTATTCAAGGTCACGCCTCCCCACAGGAGGATGTATAAATGTATTATGACATACCTGCACTTTACAACTTTTGAAATCATTGTTGCGGTATACAATGTTTTTCTGTTTTTATAGTTTTTGTATATTTTCCATAAATCATGTGTGTATGATCGAGCTGAATCACAATATAGAAAATATATGCATTTAATTTTACACTATAAACTTCCGTTCTGTTCTGTTCTGTTCTATATATTTAATTTTACATTATCCCATTCCCACTTACAACAAATATTCAGAACACAACTATTGAAACATTTCGGGAAAAAAGTATGGAAATTCTCTGTTAATGAAAGTAATAGATAGAGATTCCATTTATAGATATTTTCTGACACATCATACTCAGAGAATTTTTGTGAAAACATTTGGACAAAAGGAGAAATTGCTCAAAACAAGCAATTTTTACTTTTCCCACAATGTTTACAAAGTTCTACATGTATATTCAATAATTGTTTTTTCATTAATAGAGAGTTTTCATATATTTGACTTAATGTTTCTCAAGTTTCAGATTCGCTGTATGTGGAAAAGGATTAAGACATAGTGGGAAAAGCAGAAAATGTGTATTATGAACCACTATAATTATTTTTTTTAATTAACCCTTTCCCTCATACGACAATTCTGCAGCAGACGACTTTGAACATATTTTGTCAAAACATAGAAAATCTCCATAGTTGAATGGATAACCTATGACAAAAAGTGGAAAACATTGTGTCAAAAGGAGAAATTGCACGTTTTGTGCAATTTCTTCTTTTGTCACTATGTTTTCAAAAAGCCGTCTGCTGCAGAGGCTTCAGAAAGCGTCTATATGAGGGAAAGGGTTAATCTTACCTTAAGACCCTCTACATAGAAACCTGTCTTTGGATTTTGTCTCGTCTTCAGACCACCATGCGGTGGTTTCTCTTTAACCAGTAAGTCTCTTACTTGTTCATTATAGATCTCCAACATGCTAAAGGTGACCTGAAAAAGAGAACATTTAATTAAACATAACAACATTGATAGTGTATTCCTATTAATCCACCGAGCCCCGGTAGCTCAGTCGGAAGCTCCAGGGGTTGTGAGTTCGAATCCCGGCTCAGTCAACTTTCTTTCCGACGTTTGACAAAAGTCAATGCGACATGCGTCATTCGTCTTCCACCAATGGGCTACGTCTATGTGGAAAAGCAGCCAGTTGCTTGGGAAGATTGTTGTGTGGAGTACTGGTGTGTGAAAACCAGGAAATACATGAGTAGGTGAACTGGCCGCCGTGATATGACTGAGAAATTGTTAAAAACGGCGTTAAACCCCAATCAATCAATCAATCAATCCTATTAATCCTTTCCCACATAAAAACAAATTTGCAGCACAAGACTTTGAAAACATTGTGGCAAAAGGATCATTATGAGCAATTTCTCCTTTAGCCAATTTTTTTTTTCACATGCTGTCTGCAAATGCAAAAGGGTTAAAAAGACAGTTCATGAACACCCAAAATTCTTATTAATAAGGACATGAAAATCAGACTTACCCTTGGTTATGCGAGTTTATTCATAATATGTTCTTCAAAAGTAATTTGAACCAGTTCATGAACACACAAAGTTCATATTTATTAGTTCATGAACAGTTTCTAGTTACATTCATCTCAGACTTAGCCAGTGTTATGAGAGGTTACACTATATTTCATTCTATTTTGAGTTTATGAACAGTTCTAACTTCATGAACACACAAATGTCTTCTTCTTTTTTTAAATTCATGAACAGTTACTCTGCGCATGAATCTCAGACTTACCCTAGGTTGTTGGTCATCACCCTTGTGACCCTCTATGGCTTTAAATAACTCTGCGCAGGTGAGTGGCACGATACCCTTGTTGGCCCCGTAACCAAGCATGGAGTAACTCTTGCCCGACCCCGTCTGTCCGTAAGCAAATAATGCTGAATTATAACCTTGCCAAGCATTGTCTAAGACACCCTGCCCAAGGTCACGGAATAGACTGTTCTGAAAAGAAAATGTCAAAGTTGTTATATCTTTTATAACCCAGGACAAACGAAAAGTTTTAAAGTAATGGCAATTACAACTGATTAAAAAATAGTGACAAAAGGACAAATTGCTCTTGATAATGCTTAGTCACAATGCTTTCAACTTTATTTAATTATCATGTATGTACTTATTTTTACAGATCTTCAATATTTTAGCATAAATGTTTTCAAAGTCATTTGCTGCAGATTTAAAGCATGTGGGGGAGTCAATTTGATATAGTGTTTAATGCATTTTTCAAGAGTTTCTCAGTTATATCATGGCATAGAAATATTTGGTAAATAACCAGTTCTACTAGTCCATTTAACCTGACATCAGCAAATCAGTGGTTATGCCAACCCCACAGTCCTAAGCATCAAGGAGGGAACCCAAATACTACCATCTTTGGTATGATCTGGCCATGGAAAGAAAAGGTTAACCCTTTCCCTCATATAGACGCTTTCTGAGGCCTCTGCAGCAGACGGCTTTTTGAAAACATAGTGACAAAAGAAGAAATTGCTCAAAACGAGCAATTTCTCCTTTTGACACAATGTTTTCCATTTTTAGTCATAGGTTATCCATTCAATTATAGAGATTTTCTATTTGTTGACAAAATATATTGAAAGTATTCTGCTGCAGAATTGTCGTATGAGGGAAAGGGTTAAATTGAATATCTAGTCTATTTAATTGTAAAAGATAAATGATATGACAGAGAGATTAATTGAGGTAGTAATGACTTGTTAAACAGAGCCTAAAAGATTTTTGGAAAGATTTCAAAAGAAGTATTGTGTCTCTTAGGAAGTTTTTTATATTCTTAATGAAAGCTGGAATGAAGATAAGGCATCCCTGATGGATGTCAAGCTTAACATTTGTAAAGATTCATAAGTGGCTGTGCAATGTTGAACATGTTGAATCAAGTTATTTTTCTGAGATCTTAAAGGCCTTTAATCCTTTTGCACATGCAGAAATGTTCTGACAACTCTGCAGCAGATGACTTTAGAAAATATAATGACAAAAGGAGAAATTGCTCATGATAAGCAATTTTTCCTTTTAGCCATAATGTTTTTAAACTTATTCAATAATTGTTCATTCATTTATAGAGAGTTTCCCTTTTTTTTTACTAAATGTTTTCAATCCTTCTATGTAGAAAAGGGTTAAAAGTAGTTTACCCTGTTGCCCTTGTAGATGCATTTTGACACAACCCTGGCAATAGTTAAATAATCACAAAATGTATAAGCATGTTTCAAAAATGTTTAAACATGATTTTTGGATGTAATCAAATACGTATTGACCATTTTATGAACATGTTAGAACATTATGAAACATGACATGTACATTAAATTGCACCATTATCAAACACGATCACACAATATCATCATCAATCATGTTTCATCCATTGATGATTAAAACATATTTAAACATGTCCTTGTGAACATGATGGATCATATTTGAACATATTTAATCCAACCCTTCTTTATGAACATGATAGACTAGACCATGTTTGAACATATCTAAAATTACCACAGAATATTATAAATAGATTTGTGTTATGTATACATAATGTACAGAATTTTACAAAATATTTTAGTCAGACCGGGAAAAAACAGGGCACAAAAAACCCACAATGTCTCTGTATAAAATAAAACCAATAAAGGAAAACATAATATGTGTTCCTTTATTGATTTTATTCTATACAGAGACAGTCATACGTGATTAACAAATCGACGGCGAAGCCGGCGATGTTTCCCGTCAATAGGTAATGTGTATGACTTTTTCAAAACTTTGCTATACCATCTTTCCAAAAATTGTATCCAGAGTGGATTTTTAGATGCAGTCACGAATTTGCTACGTTTTGATTGGATGAAAAGAAAATATCGAAACAAAAAAAACTTCTAGAGGAAATAATTAAATATGATAATACGTACTCGATAAAGGAACGAGCACAAGTAATTTTATGTTTGATCATTTGTGTTCAATAACAATCGTTGTCTATTTCTAAAATGAGTTCAAATAAAAACTCATAAGGGTTTTTTGACTTTCCGGAAGTTACAAATCCAAATTACTGCAATATGACTTCATTCTATTAGTGTAACGCAAATGATGAATAAATAATCAAAAGGAAAACGACAGAAATGATAGGAAAGGCTAGTTTGACTCGTCACAAATGTAGATCCATAAATTATGGAATCGTTTCACTCGAAGTACTTTATGAAGGGCAAGACTTGAAGTTGATTATTTTTTGTACCTGTCATCATAATTTCATGGATTTAAAATCTTGGCTTCATTTTAATGTTAAATATATGCTTAACCTGATGATGATTTTTATGTTCGTTGCTTTGGTCGGTAGGATTCGTAAATAACTGATCGTGCTGCAAGCAAGGGGCTTACTGCAGTTCACGGGGAATTATTTACAGATCGCAAAAGTTAATAAATGTTTACCCGAAATATGTAGCACCTATACTCATATAAATGAATACTGTACATTCAGTAATTTTGAAAGTAATAACCTTCCTTAGTTTTGCTTTCTCTGAGGAGCATGCATTTGTGCATTTTAGAAACAGTCTAATAACTGTAACAATTATGAAACTATACAGATAAACATTAAATGAAATTATTATATGATTACACAGTTAAGCTTTCACAATATGTATGGAAACCCATTGAATACACCTTTATGTAAATATTTTGAAGAGCACTCGAAAACCCATGACAATTTGTTTTAGTCACATACAATGATTTTAAAAGTATCCAATGTAGCATTGCCAATAAAAATGATATTTCATCCAAATATAATTGTGAATATTGTGAATAAATTGTAAACATCTACTTAAATTCATTGTTTTTTCTGTATTTATCTTAGAAAAAAAATAGCAGTTAAATTAATCATGGTCACTTAGACACTTGGATCAAAGTACCAGTCTTACCAGTCTGATTTTAAACATTTAAAAAGGTATTTTGCTTTATTAGAAAAATTAAAACACTGATTTTATATTCTTTTAAAAAATCTTACTGATTTGTGATAATTTAAAACAAAACCTTTTTTTAGGATACATATTTGCGATTCTCATTATTTTGATTTATCATGATCAATTAAAAGCTTGGTGTATAGATCAAAGTAAGGCGAGTGTCCACAAGTATAGTCGATCATGGCCAAACAGTGCCAGTGGTGGTCAATTCTGGCATCCAGTTTTTTTCTAAAATATGTTTCATGGATAAACAGTTTTATTTGACTATTGGAAACGAAATGAAAATCTGTTTTCAAGTGACGCTAGTTGTATCCACAATGTTTGTACAAGTATGGTCGACCATGGCCAAATATTGTCACTGGTTGTCAATTCTTGCAACCAGATTTTTTCAAAAATATGTTACATGGACAAACTGTTTCATTTTACTATTGAAAAGTGGAAAACATTGTGGCAAAAGGAAAAATTGCTCGTTTTGAGCAATTTCTTCTTTTGTCTCTATGTTTGCAAAAAGCCGTCTGCTGCAGAGGCGTCAGAAAGCGTCTATATGAGGGAAAGTCATTTCAATTTTTGCTCTCCAATGGGCTCAAGGGTCCATGTACATGTAGCCAGTTATCTTGGAAGAATGTTGGTGTAGGAAGGTAGAATGGGAAAATGTCGGTCAAAATCTATACAAAGCTTATTTATTGTAGAAATATACTTCTGACAGTAAGTAAAACTTAAATTAAATTGGTATTAAATGTTATCGATTCTTCCCCATAAATAATTTCATTTTTTATAAATTATTTTCAGATTTTATATGTTCAACTTGCAAAATATGAAACATTTTCCCACATACAACAAATCTTTAGCCCATGACTGTAAACACATCTGAACAAAACAATTAAAAATGTCCCTCTTGAGCATAATGAATTTATAATTATTAGATGCAGTTGACAACAATTCGGCAATAAGAGAAATTGCTCATTATTTTGTCACATTGTGTTCAAAGATTGGCTGCTTCAGATGCGCCAAAACGCATCTCCAAAATGGAAAAGATTTAAATAACTTTCAAGGTCTGCATTATATCAATAAACATGAACCTGTTTTGAGAAATCAAAGCCCATTCAGAGGTTTTCCATTATCAGGCACGTTCACTAAATTGAATTTTTAATTCCTATGAATATGTGAAAACCCTTTCAGCATAATCATTTAATATTTTGTTGGGGACACCCTTAGTTTAAACGTATTTATTTTTACATGGATTGCGAAACAAGCATTCAGCTTATATAAATCACGCTCGACACTCTTTATCACAATGACACAGATATTATTGAACCATGACAGGCAAACTCACATAAACAGCTTTACATTAATAATTCAAATTTATGAAAATTATAAAAGACAAATTAATTAACCCTTTCCCTCATACGACAATTTTGCAGCAGACGACTTTGAACGGGTTTTGTCAAAACATAGAAAATCTCCACAATTGAATGGATAACCTATGACAAAAATTGGAAAGCATTGTGGCAAAAGGAGAAATTGCACGTTCTGTGCAATTTCTTCTTTTGTCACTATGTTTTCAAAAGGCCGTCTGCTGCAGAGGCGTCAGAAAGCGTCTATATGAGGGAAAGGGTTAAATCCTCTCCTTAACGCTTTCCCACAAACAGCAAATATGCAGCAGACATCTTTGGAAACAAACTGGCAAAAATGTAAAAAAACCTTCATAAATGAGAGTTTAATTACTAAATAAGGTTGAAAACATAGTGGTAAAAGGAGAAATTGCTAATTTGACACAATGTTTGTATAAGTCGTCAGCTGCAGAGACGTCCGAAAGCGTCTATATGTGGGAAAGTGTTAACCCTATCCCACATACAACCAATCTGCAGCAAACGACTTTGAGAAGATCTGGGAAAAAACACTGAAAAACTAAACTAATGTAGGTATGATTACTGTAAACATTTGAAAACATTGTGGCAAAAGAAGAAATTGCTCGTTTTGAGCAATTTCTACTTTTGTCACAATGTTTTCAAAAGTCGTCGATCTGCTCCAGATGCATCAGAAAGCGACTATATACGGTAAAAGGTCAACCAATACATTATGAGGGTGAGGATAAAGTTAATAGAATTTACATATCAGGAAGTTTGAAATATCACATCATGAAAGGTCAACTATTGCCCACTTACATTTTATCTGCAGCAGAAAATTTTGCAAACATCTTTGCACAAACATAGAATATCCCTACATGTTAAAGAATGTGCTAATAATTGAAACATAGTTGAAAACATTCTTGCAAATGGAGAAATGAGCACTTTCTCGGTTTGTCACACAGTTTTCAAAAAAAGTCATCTGCTGTGGATGCACCAACATGTGTCTGCATGTGGGAAAGGGTTAGTGTAAATATTTCCTTCAATTTACCTGAAGTTTTATATAACCCTTCCCCACATACAACAAACCTGCAGCAATTGATTTTTAAAAAACATCTTGGCAATGATTTAAAATATATTAAATCAAGTTGTATATAAACATTGTGGCAAAATGAGAGAAATTTATGAAAGTTGTCGGCTGCAGAATCGTCAAAAAGCATCTGCCTGTGGGAAAGCAATAAAGGTGTATTTTTACAAATACATATATTTTATGATCTGATTCAAATAAAAAGAGGTATAGATAGGCAATGATGGAATACATCAGTAGACGCAGTTTGACACCATTGCGACAGATGACAAACATTGTGTCAAAAGGAGAAATGAGCAATTTCTTCTTTTACTACAATACTTTTCCATTCTATTCACTATATCTAGTACTGCTATTTATAGAGATGTTCCATATATTTGTCTCTATGTCTCTATGTGTTCAATGTCGTCTACTGCGGACGGATTTGTGTTAGGCGGAAAAGTGTTTACTTGTTGAAC
Organism: Serripes groenlandicus; assembly: GCA_031761405.1. Lineage (NCBI taxonomy): Eukaryota > Metazoa > Mollusca > Bivalvia > Cardiida > Cardiidae > Serripes > Serripes groenlandicus. The sequence goes on from JASEVX010000001.1 coordinate 13,604,698, forward strand.
ACTTCTGAAAAGCATTCACTGGTTTCTAAAGTGAATCCAGGTTACCATAATGTCATTGTATATGTTTTAGTGATTGGCACAAAATTAGGATATCTTAACCGTTTCCCACATACATCAATCTGCAACAGACAACTTTGAAAATTTCTGACCCAAAATATGGTTGTTCTCCGAGAATGAAAAAATAAATATTGGAAAGAGTAAAATAAAAAATATGGCAAACCGAGAAATTGATCGTTTTGAGTAATTCTTTACCCTTTTTTTCACAATTTATTTCGAAAGAGTTCTGCTATAAATGGACCAAAATGCACCAGCAGTTCGGAAAGAATTTGCAGCAGATGTATTTGGATAACTTTAATAATAGAAAGGTAATATATCCCCACAATGAGTCATGTTTTCTTCTTTTTTCTCGATTCACATATCCACTTGTTAAGATGCTGCATAATTGCTTCAGTGACAAATTAAATAGATATTTTAACTCTTTCCCTCATACGGCAATTCTGCAGCAGACGACTTTGAACATATTTTGTCAAAAAATAGAAAATCTCTATAATGTAATGGATAACCTATCACTCAAAGTGGAAAACATTGTGGCAAAAGGAGAAAGTGCTCGTTTTGAGCAATTTCTTCATTTGTCACTATGTTTTCAAAAAGCCGTCTGCTGCAGAGGCGTCAGAAAGCTAAAGTTAACCCTTTCCCACATACAACTTGTCTGCAGTAGACGAGTTTGAAAACATTTAATAAGAACATGAGAAAACTAACTGTAAATGAAATTAACACTATTTGAATAAAATTTAAAATATTGTGTCAGAAGGAGAAATTGCTCATGATGAGCAATTTTTCCTTTTGTCACGATGTTTTCGAAATCTGTTCAGAAAACGTCTACATTTACAAAAACATCTAAATAGCATACATATCATTCAGATAATGGGTTGATGTCTATGTCAACTTGAATATGTCATCACAGATTATTAATAACCGAAAAACACATTAAAGACTCGTTAGTTTATTGAAATGCCAGTGTATAAACAGAGTTGTTAGGCAAAATAAACAATACACAGACACAGAACGGTGTCCTCAATATGGGATTTTCACAGCTCAGTAAAAGAACGTTCGATCAATTTGTTCAAGGTTTCATTCCTTAGCCGATTTTAAAAGTGTTACGGGAATGGGATAATATGTCTAGTCCAGGTTTCTGTAATCGGACTGCGATTTTGTATTTTGACTGTCGAGTACCGGTGGCTCAGTCGGTAACGACGCGGGCTGTCAATTCAGGGGTTGTGAGTTCGAATCCCGGCTCGGCCACTTTTCTTTCCGACGTTTGACAAAAGTCAATGCGACATGCGTCATTCGTCTTCCACCAATGGGCTAAATCTATGTGGAAAAGCAGACAGTTGCTTTGGAAGATTGTTGTGTGGAGTACTGGTGTGCGAAAACCAGGGAACATATGAGTAGGTGAACTGGCCGCCGTGATATGACGTGATAAATTGTTAAAAACGACGTTAAACCCCAATCAATCAATGTATTTTGACTGTAACAATGCAATATGTTACGTCGAAATATTGAAATTATGGTAACTTCTACAGTCTTGCTGTAGCACCCCCGGCTTTGGTTCGACGTTGGTGGAGTGGCTAGTAACTGTCAACGCACAATATATATATATATATATATGGTATAATAGTGCCTTGAGCGTTGACTCGCAAAAAAGAATATTTAAAGGTAGCATTTCATAGTCATTTTTCAGTGACAAATTAAATAGATATTTTAACTCTTTCCCTCATACGGCAATTCTCCAGCAGACGGCTTTGAACATGATTTGTCAAAAAATGGAATATCTCTATTAATTGAATGGATAACCTATGACTAAAAGTGGAAAACATTGTGTCAAAAGGAGAAATTGCTCGTTTTGAGCAATTTCTTCTTTTGTCACTATGTTTTCAAAAAGCTGTTTGCTTGCAGAGGCGTCAGAAAGCATCTATATGAGGGAAAGGGTTAATGCAGAAGCCGGCGACTATATTTTCAAAAGCTTTTCATAAATCACATGGGCGGACAAGTTGTTTTTAGAAAAAAACAAATGTAAATGCCTTCAACATGTTTAGGTTGTGTTTGTTTAAATCCCTAAGATATGATATATTTGAAAAGAAATTCATGTTTCCAAGGTTGTAAGTGTGTGTCTTTGATTAACCTCGTATTTCATTTTATTTCAAGCTACTCGGGATTATTTATTCGTCCCCGATTAGACATGCAGCAGACGCTAATGCTGAAGTGTCATTACAATATCAGCATTAAATAAAGTCATTTTCTCTTTTTAGTAGTTTGTTCCACATTACTGAACGTTCTTTTCAAATTAAAAGACATTTCTTGATTTGTGTTTTCGCTTAAAACGTTATTGCACAAATGTCTTAAATAGTAAAGTGTATGGACTTTTTCTTGTCTACTAATCAGAAAAGGCGGAACGTGACGAAACAGGAATGTAGAAAATGTAAATGCATTCCTGTCGTAACAGGAATGTAAATCAAAAATGAAATAACTTAATAAATATGAGCAATATCTGATTGATTTTGATATTCTATTAAAACATATCCACTATAGAATATATATATATATACCAGTTGTGGTTAAAATTGACCATGTATTAGCTAGTTTATAACGATTTAATTATTAGTTATATTCTTCCCACTCGAGAAATGTAAAATTTCAAAGCGAAATGTAATATTAAAACACAAATATCTTAAGTTTCTTTATGTAAAAATCATAAATAATGTATTTATATGAGAAAACATATTTCAAACGTTTTATATTACTAATTTTGTAGAAAATTATGAAGACTTAATGGTTTTAGACTGCATTTAATATACGTCCCACTCGGGAAAGCTAAAATAACAAGACACAAACAAAAAATGACAGCATATTGTTTCATATGTACATGAAGCAGTGTAAAATGAGGATGTGCACTGCCACCCATAATGGACTCATCGGTGTGTGCACAACCAACAAATAGAACACAAAAACGTACATTGGCTTTGGTCCCCGAATTTTATATTTTGACAATGCAATATGTAACGGCGATAATATTGAGACGAACAGGCAATGCATCTGCAAACATATTTATCATTTACACGTGAGAATCTACAAAAGTGTACACCATGTACATCTAACTACTACTGATTGGTGTAAAAGTGTATTACCTGATCTGCATATTTGTCTGTTCCTGAATTTGGTTCGTAGATTCCCTCGGCATTTTCCGTAAAACCGTCATGTGACCAATAGGAATAATCGTATGAAAACGTTTTCACGTCGCTATTTTCCGGATTTTTGATGGTTGTAGTTTTGTTATTCATGTCGATAATGCATTTTGATCCGGCATTTTTCTCTCTCTGAAAGTATAGTATAATAATTTCAGGTGCAAATGTCAATAAAATAGTATATAGTATACATGTACATCTAAACAGGATGTCTGATATCTGATCTAAATATGTACTTATGTATGTACTAGTCATCATTTTGTAGCGTGTACCGGCGTTAAGCCATCGCTTGGGTCACCCATCCAGGTACTAACCGCGATGTACATTGCTTAACTTTGCACAAAGGTCAACCACTCTAACAACGTCGCTATAAAAGCCGGCTTCTATACGACAAGTCCGTAGAAGTGATATTTAAACCTATACCCCGTTCCCGTTACATTTCTCCCTCATTTCTCTTGACTTCGACCCGAAGTCACACAACTGAACACAAGCAGAGTCTATGTAACATCACTGGGAACTACCGGGGTCCGGGGATGATGGTGATATCAACCCAAAAATCCTACTGCTGCCACCATTTGTAACGTGTACCGGCGTTAAGCCATCGCGTGCCACCCATCCAGGTACTAACCGCGATGAACGTTGCTTAACTTTATGAAAAGGTCAACCACTCTACCAACGTCGCTATAAAAGCCGGCTTCCACGACAAGGCCGTAGAAGTGATATTTAAACCTATACCCCGTTCCCGTTACAATTTGTATAACAAAAACGTGCTGCACGTGTAATACTTGACAAGCAATTTGATGCACCATCAGAAGAACTTTTCAAACAATTATCCTGGATGAAATTTCAAGCAAGAATAGACTATAAAAAAGCAATTATCATCTATAAATCATTAAATGAACAATGTCCTGAATACCTCAGAGACAAATTCAAATACTTCGAAAATAAAGGTCTAAGATCCTTTGATAACAAGCTGTTACAATTACCAAAACCAAAACCAAAACTAGAATTCTTCAGAAAATCCCTTACCTATTCAGGACCAAAAATTTGGAATGATATTCCCTTTCAAATTAGAACTGCAAATTCTTCAAATTTTGTTAAGCAATTATATTTTTAGCATGGACGTTTTTCTTGTAATTCTTGAAATTAAGTAATCTTTTACATTGTTACCAATTTGTATTTGCTTTTATTTTGAACTGTTTATATGTATAACGTTGTGTATATAATGTATTGCTAACATGAAAGATTGGGACAACCCAAATATGTAGCCTCATAAAATAAAGTCGTTATTATTATTATTATAACAGTTAACAGTTTACCATTAACATCTAACTATGAAGAAAGGCTGACATTCTAAGTAGCCCTACAGTGTGAAAGAGTTCAATTCTTTATTTATGCCTCGTCCACGGGAAGACGGACACTTACTTGTAGACGTTCAAGGAACGCACAAATCAGAATTCAAATTCTTTAATACTCAGAATCAATTCAATGATTTACATGAGGTTAGTACAGAAATTATATATTGTTGATGATGAAATGTATTTAAAATAAGGTAAATATCTTACAATGAAAGACAACGTATCAATAGAGAGGTAATGTCCGGACAGTTTAGGTCAATAACTAAACATGTTATGTGATATCTTTGTGTAAATTATATCAAGTAATATATGCATGCATGTATCAATTACTAAATGCATATTTAATTATTAATAACACATTTTAATTAATACATGCATGTACACAGCTAGCAAAATACCACAAAAGAATGTCTGTTAGAGCAATTTACTAGGTACCCATTGGTAAAATGCTTCATCGAAACTAAAAACAAAGCATTCACCAAGGTATCTACAATTTAATTACTTAATTGTGCTTAATATTTTAACAATAAATATACTCAACCGTTTCTAAATTACATCATCTTTGGTTTGAAAAAAAGACATTGATTTGTACATTATAAGTATTCAGGCCAAAGGGCAGTAGGACCGGAATAAAACACATAACAATGAGGTTGACTGAAAATGGGCATTTAGTATTCAACAGGGTAGCAGAGGTAGAGCGTCGGCCTCTCGTACCAAAGGTCCCTGGTTCAAGTCCCGTGATGAGCGGGTTTTGATTTTTCCACACAAACGGCACGAGTACTGGTTAAGTATCCAGGAAGCAGACATCGAGCGTGATTAATATAAGCTGAAAGCTTGTTTCGCAATCGATGTAAAATAAATAAGTTTAAACTAACATGGGTTAACAGAAATAACCAAATAAAATATCAAGAATTTATACATGTCATATCTTGGCGACACCGCCCATAAGTCTTTTGTATTCGGTTGGAAAAAAGACATTGTGTTAATTAACCCTTTCCCTCATACGACAATTCTGCAGCAGACGACTTTGAACATATTTTGTCATAAAATAGAAAATCTCTATAATTGCATGGATAACCTATGACTAAAAGTGGAAAACATTGTGGCAAAAGGAGAAATTGCTCGTTTCGAGCAATTTCTTCTTTTGTCACTTTGTTTTCAAAAAGCCGTCCGTTGCAGAGGCGTAAGAAAGCGTATATATGAGTGAAAGGGTTAAGTTTGGTATCAGAACCAATAGTTCAGACGTACGAAAACATATTTTATGCTGATATTCTTATTTGAACAGCATTTGGCGACTTGGGGGGTTCTTATTGACACTCCGTTTTGACATCATTTATTGCTATATTGGCGCTCATCTAGTTGGACTAAACCTCTATGTTTGTATCTAAATTACAAACAGTGAGACAATGAATGCTCTGTTTAGACTGTGCGCATGCACGCGCTGACATGTAGTGATGATGAGGTGCGCAAGTGCAATAAGACAATCGAAAAGGTGTCGAATTGCACGTGCGAATCCTGCAGAGTTACATAGGCCAGGCCTTGCAAATGTACAGTCTTATCAGAGCTGCTGATCCATTGATTGATTTAACGCCGTTTTTAACAACTGTTCAGTCATATCACGGCTACCCATGTGTTTCCTGACTTTCTCACACCAGTACTACACACAACACTGAATCGTTTCAAAACAATTGGCTGCTTTTCCATTGCTGGAAGACGAATGACTTGCGTCAAACGTTGGAAAGAATGCTGGCTGAGCTGGGGTTCGAATTCACAATCCCTGGATTGAGCTGTGATTGTTCATACAAAACCAATCCGAAAAGCGTAGCGGCATTTGTTCTATGCATAAACGCCATCTTTTAGCCAGACGCAGTTCCAGTAAGTTTACCATCCAGTCAATAGGTTTTAATTTTGAATTATTTGTTCATAAAGCACGGATCAGCGAACACTGGGTGACTTGAAGGTCACTAAACCGGCCAACAGAAAACAATAAAATACATCGTCAAAGTGTCATATAATTAATATTTCGATTGAAAGAATATTCGGTCCAATATCGATTAACCATAACATTTGAATGGATATACATGTAAAATCCAACCTGTGTTTAAAGGCCACCCATGAAAAGAGAACAATCTGGTCTTTGTTCACAGGTGGTCTTTAATTACAGGGTCTTTTATTCAGAAAATGAGTAATTGGGAAATTAAAAATGTAGTTGCTATAGGTAGGGAACTGCTTTAAACAAAGGTGGTATGTATGACCGATTTGACTGTATAGAGAGAAGAGAATGGTGTGTATCTGTGTCTTTGATGCCGAGACGCCAGCGACGCGGGCTGTCAATGAGGAGGCTGTGAGTTCGAACACCAACTTGGTCAACATTTTTTCCGATATTTGACACTAATCAATACGACACGCGTCATTCCTTTTCGACCAATTGGCTATGAGTACATGTATATGGCAGAAAGCAGCCAGTTGCTTGAACATACTTTTGTCTGAGAAAGACAGGGATCACATGCTGACAAATTGTTATAGAAGGTTTTACGAAATCTCTGTGAAAAAAAGGATCCATTTTGGATCCATTAGCATGGACTCGCAGGCATGGCAGTTTCTTACCACACGTGTCATTACTACGTTTAGGTTGTTTTTCAAAGAGAACCGCTCAAATTGCCTTTACAAAGACATCTGCTTTCGAATAGCAATAAACGGTCGTTATTAAATGGATATGGTTTAGTTGTTCAGTTTCATACAAATGTTCAAGCAGCCAAAATTTGATAGAAAAGTAAAATGAATACTTTTCTTCACATTTATTCGATTAAAAGTTTCGTAAAGGATATACAGTTGTTATGAAACAATGGGTTTATAACAGGATGGTACGATTAATGTTAAATGGGTCATCTCATAAAGCTATTCTAAAGTCTTTTAAAACGAGTACAATAGAAAAATCAGTACATGTCATTTAAAGTCCGTCTAATCGAAGCTGGGAATGTTCACAGTTCGACGTTTTATAAAATAAATTTGACAAAAAAGTTAAAATTAATAACCCTTTACATATTTACTCTTCATACCCAGAACATCTAAATATATACTAAATATAACACAAGCAATAGAGGTCCAGATAAGGAGGGGGTTTTCAGCTCTTTTCCCCACAATTTCTCTCTTATTATTAAAGCAAACCCTATGTTGTGGGTACTCAAAAGAATCGTCTCACCGAGATTCTTTTGAGTACCCACAACATAGGGTTAGAGTGTCAAATAAGGATTTATGAACATGCAAAACGCCCCTTATCTAGAGCTCTGTTAAAAGATATATGCTGAGCACTCTAATGTTGGCACATTAAGCAAGTTATATATGATAGAGGTTAATATATGTATGTTTGTCAATCTCTTTCAAGTAAAACCAAAATGGTTCTAGCATGTGCTTATGCAGCGAAGTTAACCTTTTCCCACTGTAGACCCTTTCTAACGCCATTGCTGCAGACGACTTTTGAAAACATTTTGGTAAAACGATAAATTTCTCATAACTCTTTTCTATTATTAAACTTGTACTTATATAGAAGTTCCCCTATTCGTGCCAAGATGTTTACTGCTGCATATATTTGTTAAATGTGGTAAAGGGTAAAAAGAGAAAATAATTATAATGAAATTGTTCATCGTATTATAAAATGTAAACATAAATATCGCCTTCTGCAATGTTGTCAAACTTTTTTTTTTCTGTCTTTGCCCGAGTTTGTAGCCTCGGGGATTCAGAACCGGGCGTCCAGGGGTCGATCCCTAGTCGCGGCTGTCACGAAGGAGTGCCTCGAGCAAGGTACGTTTCCTAGCCTTGTACCGGTTTGTTTACCAAAGAAACATAAAAAAAAGTGAACTGTCGTCCCGATGTAACTGAAATTATGTTGGGAACGGCGTAAAACCCAAAATAAAGCAAATTTATCTGAAAGAGGTTTATGGTACGGGTAGGATGTTTGAAGACGCCGTAATTTACCGCATTTAACGACTGACCCGGGAAATAAACGGTGATAAATGGGCTTTTACACTAGTGATTTGCTGTGCCTTCAATGGAAATAAAAAGACGATATTCGACCTATCGATGAGTTTTCTCAATTAGACTGGAAACAAATGATTCATTTATATATTTTAGAGGTGCATGTACACATAGGTGCCAGTCTCGTTTAACAAAATCTAAAAATAGCATTTGACTATATATTGTCAAATAACGTCTGCAGTTGGGAAAAGATTCATTCAGTGCTGATATATTCCTTACTTTAAGGTCTGATCCCAGTCTAAGTTCTCACCTGAAGACAATTGCGTTCAGCAAGGTAAATTATTGGTAAAACGTATCACGTTTAAACAGTAAATTACCCTGCTGAGAGCATTGACTTTGATTTCCGAACAATTCAATCAAAGTGGCGGGGGTAGCATTTTCTTAGAACAAAACAAACCAAAAATGAGTCGCTTCTAGTGATCTGGGTTTTTATAACACCTGCATTCAGTGAAGACTCATTCACGCCTGTTCATCCACACAGTCTCACCAGAGCCTTCACTGTCCCGTCAACATGTAGTTTAGTCTTAGAATCATACCAAATACTTTTAACAAAATGTAATAATGGCTGCCCTCCTTGACGCCTTTTGGCTTGGTTGCGGGGTTAGCATTACGACTGACTGGCTGGTGTTATGATAAATTGCCCGGTAGTACTGGCTGGTATCTTACTCAGGAAACCACGTGATATATTTGAAATAGTGTTGAAAGCGGCGTAAAACAACACACAATCAATCAATCAATCAATCAATCAATCGATCAATCAATCAATCAATCAATTAGTCCTAGAAGTTTCTTTTGACAAACTACTAGAACTGTAGCCCCATTAATTGAACGCCATTTGAGCCGTTCCACGAGAAAACCAACATTATGGACTCTGCGGAATATATCGACCCAGATCAGCCTGCGCAATCCGCGCAGGCTGATCCGGGCCGACACATTTCGTCTCAGGGGGTAGAGAGGTATAGAGTAATGATTCCAGAAACAAAAAATCCACAGGAGGCGAAATGTGTCTGTCCGGATTAGCCTGCGCGGCATGCTTCGGCTGATCCGGGTCGATACTTTACGCAGAGTCCACCATGTTGGTTTTCTCGTGGGATGGCTCATTTTACCTCGATATGGTTACGTGGAGACATGACTCGTATATCTAGCAAACAATGTAGACCAATTGATGCTCAAAATCGTCGCGTATAGCAGAAGGATATATACAGTCCAACCTGTTTGTAAAGACAACTGATGGGAAGCCAGAAATATGGTCTTTGTTCACAGGTGGTCTTTCTTTGCAGTTTCATTTATACAGGAAAATGAGTAATGTTTGGCAATTAAAAGTGTGGATGCTCTAGACAGGGAATTGCTATACAAAGGTGGTCTTAAGCACATGTTTGACAGCAGTGTTTGTAATGTTGTTATATTGTCCTCTAGATAGCCTCGCGATTGAGTTAGAATGATGTTATAAAAGTTTACAAAGTCAAAATGTCTGAAATAATGTTAATTTTATTAAAAATGTGTCAAATCAATCAGTCAATCAATCAATGACATCGATATCGCAAATGACATAGAGAGTGTTTCATTACGAGCAAATACACCTTCTGCCTCAAATCTTTTCAAAAGTCGTCTGCTGTATATGCGTCAAAAGGGACATTTATAACATCGTAAATAACTTATCGAGGGTTTCGGTTGTTTGTGCTTTACGCCATTTAAAGACAGTATATCAGTCATAGCCCACGACATTTCTCCAGTTAATCAGTTTTGTTATATGTATACTTTTCCTGACACCGATGGATATGTCGAGGGCTTGGCGTGAAACGGTTGTAACTTAAAACCTATTTTGAGATCCCTGGTTTAGGGGCAATTTTGACCCCTTTGTAAACAATGCAAATTTAGGTGCCATTGCTCAGAACGAGCAATGGCACCTAAATTTACATTGTTTACCAAGAAAAGTGATCTAACTCTTATAAAGACTTTATGGCGAGGTGATTAACCTTGGTAAAAAAATACCAATTTTAGATACAACTGTTTCACGCCAAGCCCTCGATGTGCTGATGTCATCCGTCATTGCAATCCTGAACGTCAAAAAGAGAAGTCACAAGATATGTTATCATTCCCGTCTAAACCCGACTCGGGAGCGAAACACGTCGGGCGCACAGGAGATTCTGTTCGGCTTAGCGAGGGGATTGTTTATGGTCTAACATTATTTAGATATAAATATTATTACAAAATAGTTAGGTGATAACACAAATATTGACACAGCTGTGACGTATGATATGCTTTAAAATGGAGACCCGTCATGCGTAAAAATGGCTCCTTTTAGTGCAAGATTCAAAATAACTAGGGTATTAATTAATAACAAGAGCTGTTGGAGGACAGCACGCTCGGCCAATACAACAAAACTATGTTGGGTGCATCCTCGGTACCCAGGCTATTCATAAAATATATGATACATTTTATGAATAGCCTGGGTACCGAGGATATGTTGGGTGGTACAGAAAACATAACCAAGTACTTTATCATATTATGTATAAGTTAAGTCCTTTATAAGTTGAAAAAGGATAATAATTCTTACAAAAAAACCTTCACTGAAGTATGTACTCTTGGCTGTTGGTGCGGGTAATGATGGTAAATACATTTTGCTTTATCTCAAATGATTTTCTTTTGAATTTTTTTTATTTGGTATGAACAACTTAAAATGAAGGATCGTTTTAGCTTGGCGGCTCAAAATCCTTAAATCGGCAAAATTACAAAATATTATACCTAACGCTATGGTACATTTTGACCGGTAATTCTATTAAAGACGATGACATTTTAGTCATTCATTCATTCATACCATCATAAATATATAGTTTTCATACGATAATATTTCGCGGTCTTATGAATAATCTATGTGGGTATATTTAGCCCATACCTTTGGAGAAAAAAAAGAAAAGAGATATCGTCTTTGAAATGCAGTATGTACATATATCTTGAATAAAGCGTTCTCTGTTACGGATGTCAACTGAATTTTGGTATTGTGCGGACAAAGGATCGAATTAAGGTCGTTATAAAGTTAAATAAGAAAGGGAAATTATTTTATTGAAGCAAATAACCATCGACGTCGTCACCCAGAGTAAAAGGAGTTTCAAGTGATGAGTTATCCTTAAGTGTTGTATCGTTTTATCACAAACAAACATCTTCGGTAATTATTTGTAAAATGGGATTACACTGGGATGATCCCTGCCTAGAGTAGTCTGACGTCTTAGTGCAGACGGCGACGTGCCACGTTACCATGACACCGGTAAATCTCATGTGTAAACAAAAACAAGACCGCGTGGGGTCAATGAAACGGGTGGCGAGTCGTCATTTTTACTCGATGCTCATACTGACATTCCTACCATTGTACTTTATGTAGTGTATATATCATGATATTATTGTATATGGGCCGGTGGCCTGAAATACGGAAATAAAGAATTGAATTGAATTGACATGTATGGCTTAATAACCAATTTCCTGTTTAACCCTTTCCCACATACAACTTTTCCAGAGCAGACGACTTAGGAAATGCTGGCACAGTATCGACCCAAACTGGTTTTGACCTTTGCCACACAAACCAATAAGAAACGGCTAGAACTACTCTGAAAGTTATCGGACTAATCCGTAGACAAATTGTCAACCTTTTAAATAATTGGCCTTTCCAAAAAAAAAATATATTTAAAACAATATTAAATTGTCGGAGAAACATTAAATATCTTACTTTTCTTTTTTTTAATAAACTTTTGATATTTGATATGTACATGATTTTTTTTTTTCGTTTTTAAAAATATTTTGATAATTGATATTTGACTGATATTTATAGTTCATGATACAATAAATCCCAATTATTTCCAATTGTTCTGAAACTTAAAATACAATGACATTACATTATTATCGTCTCTAAAATGCAAACAAGCATGTGAAATAGATCAGGTTATTCCGGGTACAGGTATGCCTTAGACTACCTTGTAAATCAGCGACCCTACACAAACAAATGATTTCCCTAATTATTCAATAAAAACATTATTGCCTTGTTGTCGCAAATAATAAAACGCCTTTATTTAGTCGGAGGGGGGATTGAGCTATAATATAGAACAGAACAGAACAGAAGTTTATTCATATGACTTGAACACTATGGTTCATCGTCAAAATATTTACAATATACATGTTCATACGAAAAGAAAATAGACATACAGTTTAACCAAATACTATTTTGAAATACTTTGTATATTATGTCTTCCAAAGGGAAGAAAGTCAGTAAAACACTTTATATGATTAAAACTCTTTAATAATCGAATTTTCGACCACTTGGTCTTTATCAAGATTAAATAAATACAACAGAAATTTATGTGCAGTCAGTCCATCTTTGTTTCAAATATATCAAGTTGTCAAAAACAGGATCTGACAAAAATCTTATTTTACAACTTGATATATTTGAAACAAAGATGGACTGCACATAAATTTCTGTTGTATTTATTTAATCTTGATAAAGACCAAGTGGTCGAACTGTTTTTGACAACTTGATATATTTGAAACAAAGATGGACTGACTGCACATAAATTTCTGTTGTATTTATTTAATCTTGATAAAGACCAAGTGGTCGAACATTCGATTATTAAAGAGTTTTAATCATATAAAGTATTTTGAAATATATACTCATCTATTTAGGGGAATCTCCCTGCGATAGGAGGGAACGGCTTAGACGTAAATATCGAACTATTTTAAGTAACCATAAAATGCTAGTAACTGTTTACAGATATTTTAATACCTAACCTTTACGAGCTGATAAATACTTAGGAAGAAATTAAATTATGTAACTTGATCCAAGGTCTTACTTTATCAACTTTTCCTCTGTGAGTGGTCTTCATAAAAATGTTTTATTATACCAATTTATAAGAATTACGAGATAATGAGACACAAAGCATTATCCTTTTGCTATTTGTTACCCTCTTATAGTCTGACACGTGTCCAGGTTCAGATAAACACGACATAAGACGCCTTTGCAGTAAGCCTCTTATAGTCTGACACGTGTCCAGGTTCAGATAAACACGACATAAGACGCCTTTGCAGTAAGCCTCTTATAGTCTGACACGTGTCCAGGTTCAGATAAACACGACATAAGACGCCTTTGCAGTAAGCCTCTTATAGTCTGACACGTGTCCAGGTTCAGATAAACACGACATAAGACGCCTTTGCAGTAAGCCTCTTATAGTCTGACACGTGTCCAGGTTCAGATAAACACGACATAAGACGCCTTTGCAGTAAAAAATAAAATAGGCCAAGGAGAAATTACTCAGTTTAAGTATTTTCACTTTTTCACAAAATAATTTACAACGCAATATGACAATAAAATTTCATGTGCATTTTTTTCATATGTTACAACTTTTCTACTCGACGTTCTTCTTAACCCTTTCCCTCATATAGATGCTTTCTGACGCCTCTGCAGCAGACGGCTTTTTGAAAACATAGTGACAAAAGAAGAAATTGCTCAAAACGAGCAATTTCTCCTTTTGCCACAATGTTTTCAACTTTTAGTCATAGGTTATCCATTCAATTATTGAGATTTTCTATGTTTTGACAAAATATTTTCAAAGTCGTCTGCTGCAGAATTGTCGTATGAGGTTAAAGCGTTAAAGCGGGTGACTAAAAATTGTCTTATCTAGTAAATGCTTTAAACAATGCACACTTTTCTGCAAGAAAAAGCCGTTGCTGTAGACGACATTTGGGAAAAAAGTGTTGATGCTTTTCTCCTTTCCCTAATTACTCTTTCACACAAATAGCTAACTTGGGTTGGTGTTAACATCGCATAAAATCAGCATATGTTCCAAGATAGACGATATTCATTCGCTATCAGTTTTGTTTTCGAGTCAATGTGGTTTGATACAGGGAAGTATATCAGTGAGATAAACAAAGGATGTGTTCGCATTCGATGCAATCTCATTAAAACCTGCCCTAACATGCGCTCGCTAGATATGATCACGGCCTCATACAGATAGTCTCAGATTGACCTTTGCGTCAGCCAATCAAATTGTCGCTCACGAAATCGTTATGCATAAAACAGGGGAGATAACCCATATAAATAAACGAGATAGGAGCGGTGACTGTCGAATGTTCCGATTGCATAGAACCGAGCGTAGTTGTTTCTTGATATTCCACGTGACAAAAAACGAGCACCTGCTCATGAATATTCAAGTACGTAGGGTCAATTCGAGACGACCTTTTATGTTGTGTCGTCAGATCCAATATGCGTACAGCGAAGAATTTTGATCTGATTTTAATGAGATTACATTCGATGTGACACGGTGATTTATGGGATATTCACTAACAGAATCCCTTACACATACATGTACATTTAAATATGAATCGTCTACTATTTCAAATCCCGTAGAATCTACTGAGTCTGGAACAGCAAATATTCTGATCTCGGTCAACATTGTTTTTTTTAATTAAGTAACTTCATAAAAGATCTAACTATTCTGGCTGGTTCGTCTTTTCTTTCATTTTAATTTAAGATGATTTATTTTACATTGCGATGTCTCTTAACTTATACCAATCACTCGCAATGTTTGCTTTCTTGATCCTCAACCAGTTCTCCCGCCATTACAAGATATACTTCCGTGTTAAATCAGAACCGATGTCAAATAATATTAAACGTTTATAAGTAGTGATTAAATTATTGAAGAAAATAACAATCCACTTCATAACGAGAAGTGTTGAAGAAAAGTGAACAAGCTCGGTTAGATAAAATCTGAACAATAAATTAGCGATACCCTTTCAGATATTTCAGAAATGAGCCGTCCGCGAGACAACCAACATTATGGCCTCCGCGTAATGTGTCGACCCGGATCAGCCTGCGCAGTCCGCGCAGACTGATCCGGGTAAACACATTCCGTCTCAGGGGGAATAAAGGTTTCCTGAAACAGAAAATCCACAGGAGGCGAACATTGATTAAGCGCGGCATGCTTAAGCGGACCCATCCTCGGTACCCGGGCTATTCATAAAATATATGATACCCTGGGCAAATTGGCTAGCGAAACTTCGTGAAGCATGCACCACGATTTCCTCCGTAACTACACTGTAATTTTCGTATAGCATGAGGTTTAATGTCATGCGGCCAATCAAGCGGCTGCATTTCACCTCATAAATTATTCATGAGTACGAGATTGTTACAGCCAATTTGCCCAGGGCATCATATCTTTTATGAAAACCCTGGGTACCGAGGATGAAGCGGACCAGGGTCGATACGTTACGCAGAGTCCACAATGTTGGTTTTTCTCGCGGGATGGCTCAACTTACGACTCAACGCTCTTGACCGTGGTACTTCACTTTATTGTTTTCGTCGTCTTCCTTATTGATATTCCAGTCACGAGTGCTTTGAACTTAATGTGTTGTTTATATGATGTGGTATTTTAGATTCGTCTGCTTTCAACGCTTCCGAGAGAAAAAAAATCCACCATTTGAACAAAATGTCGATCTACGTATACTTTTTAATTGTAATTGAAAAAAAAAGGACAACTTTTTCCAGCGTAATTTTCTGACAAAGCACAGCAAATTTGATAGAATGGTAACTAGCATCTTATGCGTGCTTTTTATTCATTTTAAGCCAATTTCAACATTTTTTGTCTGTTGTATTATGGCGTTTCTTGAGTTAGTTACCAAAACTACGGGTCCGATTATCCTGATACCAGTGAATCAAACGTAGTGCTAACCACGCAATCCTGTGCGCCAAGGAGGGAAAACCATAACTACCATTTTATGGTATATTGTATGACAATATCTTCAACACTTTTCAATAATTACACACATTTATGGACATTTTCAAAAAAGAAAAATGCAGATGTTTTCAACGTCTTCTGCTGCAGATTTGTTGCATGTGGGAAAGGAGGGAGGGGGTTAAAGGACATGCATCTGGCCCACGAAACTCTGCGCCAAGGAGGGAAACCATTACTACCATTTTATGGTATATTGTATGACAATATGTTCAACACGTTTCAATAACTACATACTTCATTTATGGACATTTAAAAAAAAAGAAAAATCTAGATGTTTTCAACGTCTTCTGCTGCAGATTTGTTGCATGTGGGAAAGGAGGGAGGGGGTTAAAGGACATGCATCTGGCCCACGAAACTATGCGCCAAGGAGGGAAACCATTACTACCATTTTATGGTATATTGTATGACAATATGTTCAACACGTTTCAATAACTACATACTTCATTTATGGACATTTAAAAAAAAAAAAAAATCTAGATGTTTTCAACGTCTTCTGCTGCAGATTTGTTGCATGTGGGAAAGGAGGAAGGGGGTTAAAGGACATGCATCTGGCCCACGAAACTATGCGCCAAGGAGGGAAACCATTACTACCATTTTATGGTATATTGTATGACAATATCTTCAACACTTTTCAATAATTACACACATTTATGGACATTTTCAAAAAAGAAAAATGCAGATGTTTTCAACGTCTTCTGCTGCAGATTTGTTGCATGTGGGAAAGGAGGGAGGGGGTTAAAGGACATGCATCTGGCCCACGAAACTCTGCGCCAAGGAGGGAAACCATTACTACCATTGTATGGTATATTGTATGACAATATGTTCAACACGTTTCAATAACTACATACTTCATTTATGGACATTTAAAAAAAAAGAAAAATCTAGATGTTTTCAACGTCTTCTGCTGCAGATTTGTTGTATATGGGAAAGGAGGGAGGGGGTTAAAGGACATGCATCTGGCCCACGAAACTATGCGCCAACGAGGGAAACCATTACTACCATTTTATGGTATATTGTATGACAATATGTTCAACACGTTTCAATAACTACATACTTCATTTATGGACATTTAAAAAAAAAGAAAAATCTAGATGTTTTCAACGTCTTCTGCTGCAGATTTGTTGTATGTGGGAAAGGGGTGGAGGGGGTTTAAATGACATGCATCTGGCCCACGAAACTACTTAAGTATAGGTACTTACTTTTCTGAGCATGTTATAAATTTCTTGCACTGCAATAATTGTACGTAGACTGATCTAGGTTAACATTGTTCAATGCGATGAATATTAAGGTTAACCCTTTCCCTCATACGACAATTCTGCAGCAGACGACTTTGAACATACTTTGTCAAAAAATAGAAAAATCTCTATAACTGAATGGATAACCTATGACTAAAAGTGGAAAACATTGTGGCAAAAGGAGAAATTGCTCGTTTTGAGCAATTTCTTCTTTAGTCACTATGTTTTCAAAACGCCGTCTACTGCAGAGGCGTCAGAAAGCGTCTATATATATGAGGGAAAGAGTTAAACCTAATAAACTTTGGAAAATTGTTTCATATTTTTATATCGTAGACTTTAACGCATTCCAACATGAAGACGCATTGTGACGCTGCTGCAGCAAATGACATTTTAAAACAATATGACAAAAGATGAAAGTGTTCATAATGAGAACATTCACCTTTTGCCACACTATGTCTTCAACACTTTTCAATAGATCGAGGGCTTGGCGTGAAACGGTTGTAACTAAAAACCTATTTTGAAAACCCTGGTTTAGGGGCAATTTTTGACACTTTGTAAACAATGCAAATTTAGATGCCATTGCTCAGAACGAGCAATGGCACCTAAATTTCCATTGTTTACCAAGAAAAATGATGTAATGCTTATAAAGACTTTATGGCGAGGTGATTAACCTTGGTAAAAAAATACCAATTTGAGTTACAACCGTTTCACGCCTAGCCCTCGAGATATAGTTTCATCTACACACCGCTTTTATCATTTAATTCTGCCAAAATGTATTCAAAGTCGTCTGCTGAATATGTTTTGTATGTGTGGGAAAGGGTTTTTTTTTTTAAAAAAAGTTTCCACGACCATAGTGATACATCAACAAACAGAAATGCATTCAACAATTGGTACCAGATCAATACGCGTGTTTTTTATATATAACACTCTTGAATAGCAATGAATGAAATATGATACTATTTGTTAAGCCCCATTCAAATTAATCAGAACAATAACATAAGAGTTTGCTGTCTCGACAGATTTTATTGGAAAAACTCTTTTTGAATTTGTTTTCGATAAAAATGGAAATTGCTTATTACGGAATTAAATATATACACAATCTTGTTATTGCAAAGAGTCCATACTAAACAAGAAAGCCAGAAGTGTATTTAAAATTATCTATAGATAATCTTAATATGACATAAAAGCAATGAAAGAAACCGGCATCAACCTTAAACGATTTTACAACATTTTACGACGAATACAATTTGTAAATCCATTATTTGATTGTATAAAATTCAATTGAAATCTGGACTAAGATTTATGTATGAACGTGTTTTTACAAAGAGTATACACCGATTCACCTTGATCAAATATCTGGTTACTCAATACAACTTTATTTCTTTAAATGTAAAGTTTTGATAATTGACATAGTAAATGTATCCCTTTTCCTTCTGGTGTGTTCTACGCCGTTTTCAACATTTTTTCGGTTATATCTCGGCGGCAGTCCACTCACGTTAATCATAAACTCTGTGTATACAAACCTAGGCTAGGATATGTGCCTTGCTACTCCCACATTGACCACCGGGTTGCCCGGTTCCGAATCCCAGACGACACAACCACTCGACCGATCCGGATTCCTACTCATGGTGCGTATATGCAGCGCATAATTCTATATATGTGTATACACACCTAGGTTTAGGATATGTGCCTTGACCGCCGTGCCGCTACTGGGATCCCGGGACGCTCGGTTCCGAATCCCAGACGACACAACCACTCGAACACTCCGGAGTCCTACTCATGGTGCGTATGCAGCACATAATTCCATATGAAAATTGTACTTAAAAGAAATATGAGACGAGCCCCAGGAAAAACCAACCTTTACCCTTTTCCCACATACAACACATTTTCAGAAGGGGACTTTAATTTAAACATTATTTATTTTATATCGATTTTGAAGCAAGCGTTCAGCTTATATTAATCACGCTCGGATGTCTGCTTCCTGGAGACTTAACCAGTACTCACGCCGTTTGTGTGTGGAAAAATCCCAAAGTCAGGACCCGCTCATCACGGGACTCGAACCAAGAACCTTTGATACGAGAGGCCGACGCTCTACCTCTGCACCAGTGTCTTCAACTTCGAAAGAATCTTTAAAAATGCTTCATAATTACATAGAGCTGAAAACATTGTGGCAAATGGGGGAAATTGCTCATTATGAGTAATTTCGCTTTTTGCCTCAATGTTTTCAAAAAGTCGTCTGTTGCAGGGGCGTCAGAAAGCGTCTTTATTTGGGAAAAGGGTTCACGTTGTTAGCACACGTGTGGAACAAAACAGTTGTCAGTGCATTCAAACTTAATGATCCGAATGAGTACAGTTGAACATAAACTTCCTGAAACCCTCTTTGACTAAATTTGCGATCGGAACAGGAGCGTATCGGACTTCCTTATTTGCATTCGGGTTCGATTCCGCGGAGCGCCGCTCATATGGTACATCTGAGACCGTCCCGCGGAGAGAAACCAACAGTGTGGGACTCTGCGTAAAGTATCGGACCCGGATCAGCCTAAGCATGCCGCGCAGGCTTACCCGGATAGAATCGTTTCGCTCCTGTGGATTTTCTGTTTTAAGGAATCATTACGCTACACCCTCTATCGCCCCCCTGAGACGGAATGTGTCTACCCGGATCAGTCTGCGCGGACTTGCGCAGGCTGATCTGGGTCGATACATTACGCAGAGGCCATAAAGTTGGTTTTCTCGCGGAAAGGCTCATGTATGTCACTTCTTAGATGGATTTTTGGGTTTTACGCCGTTTTCAACAACGTAATAAGTTCAGTTATATCACGGGGCGACGAGGTTCACTTATTTATGATCCTGCCCTGGGTAAAACAAACCAATACTAGGCTATAAAATGTGCCTTAACCCAAGGGCACTCCACAATGATCGTCGTGCCGCGACTTTGGGATCGAACCCGGGGACACCGGTTTCAAATCCCCGACGCTAACCACTCGACCACGGCGGATTGACCAGAGCAGCGAGGACAAGTGTGTCATGTATAGAAATACCAAGAATGAGTTAGACTGAAAAATGGCAATTATTATTGCATAACTTTTTACATGGTACATCAGTATATCAAATATAATAAACTTATATTACATGTCATATCTGGGGGGGGGGGGGGGGGGGGGGGGGGAATGTTTACTATCTCATTTTGTTTTGTTTTACATTTTATTCGACAGCTGTTTCATCGAAGAATCTCCCTACGCATTCAAGGCCGTTTTACGGGACAACTTTGTGTTTTCATGAATAAATCATATATGTAGATCATTTATTATAACCATCATATGATCCTAGTCCACTCGAATACGATATGGAGGTTTTAAGTTTTAACTAGGGATGTCAAATGTTATTCGATTATCGGTAAGTAGTTCAAGTACCTGTTTTGAGCATCCTTATTTTACTGCAATGTTTTTAAAGTGTCGTCTGCTGAACGGGCGTCTAAAGCGTCTGCGTCAGGTAGTAGGATCAATAACAG
>JASEVX010000001.1:13626047-13658682 GCA_031761405.1 Serripes groenlandicus
ATCAATGGCAATATCCGTATTCATTATATATTTACTCTATCATTGAAAAAGAAAACCCCGTAATAGAAATCTTAATTAAATCCGATGTGAACTACCTGCATACGCGATATTCCAGTATTTATAATAGCACGTATTTGTTCAGATGATCGATAGCGACTGATTGAATTCCCAGCTAGCTCTAGGTTTCGATCGATTAACCGAACTTGTCGCGAAGACAATGTAGGTCTATAAATAGAACCATACCCGGAAGTTAAATTGCATCTTATCTTTAAAATCATGAACTGTTTGAGTTATTTAACTCTTTTAAGCGACAATGGCAATATTTTTTTTTTTTTTTTTTTTTTTGCAAACAATTCGGATTCATGTGAATCAGCTCGTAACGAGCTCATCTGAAATCAGCATTGTTTGTTGTTAAGTTATCAAGATTATTGCAAAAAATCTTATAAAATGAGAATAGAGACGCCCGAATTTGAAAATGGAAGAGTCTACATGAATGTCGGACGAAGCGTACCACTGCCTAACCGTACCAGGACGAAGCGTACCACTTTATAGGACGAAGCGTACCACATATAGATTATATAGTGAAATTTTATTAATATTAATAAAGTGTTTGTTAAACTGTTTAAAAGTGTATTATGTATATATTTTTTTAATGATATTAATGTATTACTTGTTAAACTGTTAAAAGTGTATTATGTTATTTATATTTATGAATTAAAATACGTCTATGATTTAACTACATGTTGCTGTTATCTATTTACATTCCAGTGTAATTGTGTAAATGTGTTTTTCTTTCTGTTTTATATTTCTATTTTGATAACTCTTTGGCTGTGTATATAATAACCAATTTGTACTATTTGGGGATCTTAATTTGGTTAAAGGAGTTCATCGTAATTACAACTTAAATAATTATACTTAATTAATGAATAACGATGTGTTCATTCATTAATTAATTTTATATTAAACACTATTTGCTTGTTTGTTATATTATTAACTTAATTGGGTTCTGATTGAAAGAGTTCTCCGTAATTAATTCATTTATTAATCTTATATTATACAATATTTGATTGTTTGTTATATTATTATCCTAATTTGGGTTCCAATTAAAGGAGTTCTCCGTCAACTAATTAAGTACTCAATGTCGCGAGACAAACAAAGATAAAATCGTATATATATGACAGTAGTTTCATTCGAAACATCATTAATCAGCAATGGCATCTGAATTTCCGTGTATCTCTTGCGCTGTAAATATCAATGGACGAAGTCACGCTATCCAGTGCGACGAATGTGCCCGATGGCAGCATCGAAAGTGTAATACTGGTAAGTATTTTGTTCAAATATCTTTTAAAACGTCAATCTAACCGAACTCGCTGACCAGGGGGGCAACGAACAAGTCCTCCACCTAGTCCAGTACGTAAGAAATACATGGGTGGAGGGCCACATCTGGCAACCGGAACATTGGTCCGTGTTCCGGGAGACCGTGAGAACGAACAATGACGTTGAAGGTATGTATCCCTAAATTTAACTTTGTGTAAATATGTTTTGTATGACGAGATGAATGTACTTTGTATAAGTCAAATTAAATATGTTCTGTTCTTTAACTGATAAATTAAATAAAAAAAATTGCGCAACATTTTTATTATATATATATTTAATAGTTCACTTTTATCTTTACAGGTTGGCATAGAGGCCTCAACTCAAGAGCGAACGGCAGCAGCCTCCCGTTCTACGTTTTAGTCCCACTTCTGAGATCCGAGGCACAAGATGTCTCCATAACTGTAAGACTGGTATCCGAAAATCTGGTGACAAGAAACCAACGCAAGAAATACGCAAAAGTACATGGACGTCTGTTCGATCTGTGGGATCAATACGAAGAAGAAGACGGGTTTACAACGTCGAAGTTACTCAGAGAGTGTAGCAATCTCATAGGCCATGGTCCTATCCCCAGAGTGGAAGACCACGGCGAAGATGAGTAAAATATGTATATATGTATGTGTTTTATGTAAAATGTGCTATTTGTTAAATGTTTGAAGAAAAAAATGTGTTTGTATGTATGTTTTATCATATTTCAGGTTATCATTTAATTATGACAAAAATAAAATGTTTGTATGTGCTATATGTAAAATGTGCTATTTGTTAAATGTTTGATTGTGCTATATGTAAAATGTGCTATTTGTTAAATGTTTGATTGAAAAAAATGTATGTCTTATCATATTTCAATTAATTATGACAAAAATAAATATTTTATTCAAAAACAGAATCTATATGTTTTCTCGTTCTTTATAACCTAACTATATTTTCATTTAATAAGTTATTCACACGTATTATATATTATCACCATGTAAATGACACTTGTTATGTTGTTATTCACACCTTTTATCGAGCGCCCCACTAGGTATTTACTACTATATAATCTATAGGTGGTACGCTTCGTCCTGAAATGGTACGCTAAGGCAGTGGTACGCTAAGACAGTGGTACGCTTCGTCCTGCACCCGTCTACATCAAACAATTTGGCGCTGAAAGGGTTAAGATTTCTCAGATTGATTTTGGTACGTTATGCCACTTTCAACAATTGTTCAGTTATATTACGGCGTTTTCTGGCTAAGTTAGTAGTACTACTGGTCCATTTAACCTGACAACAGCCGGTCAGTCCTAATGCTGACCCTGCCACCCTGAGCGCCAAGGAGGGAAACCATTGCTACCATTTTAAAAGTATTTGGTATGATCTGATGTAAACACATCAAAGGTAATTGAATATAAAAGTTTAAAAGATACGAAAAAAATGAAATTTTACATAAAAGATGTTGAAACCGGTTTCGATCGATTAATCGAAGTTTTTAACGATTTTTCAGTAATAATTTCTGGAAAAAATAAATGACCGAGCATAGATACGAACTCACGACCCCTAGATTGATGGACTTTGCTATAAATCATGATATTTTTCAGGAATCTTCAGCTTCTGTGAAGAAAACAAAAAACTCCACTCTTTGGAGGAAATACTTTACGACATTATGACGCCACCGCAGCCAACGACGCTTGAAAACACAATGAGCTATTTCTCCTTGAACCACAGTGTTGTCAGCTCTATTCAATAATTTTAATTTCATCTAAAAAGATTTTCCATATCATTTGTTTATCCGGGTATGTTTTCAAAAGCGTCTGCTACAGATTTATTGTATGTGAATCTAATTTATAGGGATCTTTCCTTGTTTTGTCTTATACTCTTCAAAATCGTCTACTGCTAATATGTTGTATGTGGGACAATTTAAAATTATTGATCATCTGCGAAATAATAAGAAAACGTCCTCCCTTTGCTGCAGAGGCGTCAGAAAGTGTCTATGTGAGGGAAAGGGTTAAGCCGTTCCATGAGAAAACCAACATTGTGGACTCTGCGTTAAGTATCGACCCGGATCAGCCTAAGCATGCCGCACAAGCTATAACCCAATGGATTTTCTGTTTCAGAAATCTTTACTCTATACCTCTGATACGGAATGTGTGAGCCCGGACTAGCCTTCCGCGGACAGCGCAGGCTAATCTGGGTCGATACATTACGCAGAGTCCAAAATGTTGGTTTTTTTCGTGGATCGGCTCATATGCCTATCTGACGAACAGTTCATATTCAGACCAGACTGCTGAGATGCGCATGCTGATCGGGATTTGCACTGATCGTAAAAGCCTTACGGTTACATTTTGCAGAGAGAGTGTCGCTATCTTTTTTACTCTTGCGAAATATAGGAAATTCTAGATATTGGAGATTGAATTAGAGAATTATTAGCATAACCAAGGACGTAGATAAGAGGGATAGGCAACTCCACCTGTACACCTGTTATCTGGTAACAGATCAAATAAATCATTAGAATATCACGCATAGAAATAAAATTTATACAATGAACAACTGGAATTTCTTTGTATTTTGAACAATGAGTGGTTTAAAAGACACAGATATTGGGTTTTCTGAAAATATATTATTTTTTCCAAAAATTAATAGACTGACATTTTTCACCTATTATCAAAACCTGTAGCATATTAAAATAGTTGTATCTACTGCAATAGAAGAATGTTTAAACTTTCAGAATTTCATTTTGTTATTTTCATATCTTGAATAATTCTTGAGTTTTACTTGCTACAAATGTTGGCAAGGGTCATATTTTAGTATATAATTTAGTTACGTATCCCTCTTATCTATATCATTGTTAACTACAACGAAAACAGATTTAGTAGTTGGGTCTTCGAACTTGCAATATAGAACGGCAGTGTTCGAGCTCGGCAAGTAACCGACTCTAAGCATAGAATCAGTAATGAGCATAATGACCAATTAATTATTTTATCGCAATCTTTTCAACTCTGTTCGATAATCTATATGTGGAAAAGCAGCCAGTTGCTTGGAAAGTATGTTGTGTGGTGTACTGTTGAGGGAAAACCAGGAAACGCATGAGTAGGTGAACTGGTCGCCGTGATATGACTGAAAAATTGTTGAAAACGGCGTTAAACCCCAATTAATCAATCTGTTCGATAATCATACTTTCATTATTTATAGGAGGATGCTAATCCGGGCCGACATGATCCCATCTTCCGTCTCAGGGGAATAGAGGTATTGCGTAATGATTCCTGAAACAGAAAATCAACATGAGGCGAAACGTGTCTGTCCTGGTAAGCCTGGGCGGCATGCTTGGGCTGATACGAGTCGATACTTTATGCAAAGTAAACAATTTTGGTTTTCTGGTGGAACGGCTGATATATTTATTTATTTATTTACAATAATTATAATTACTGTCCGGACAAATGAGAGGTCCATTAGATATACATTAAAAACATTAAACGACCTAAATTTGAATATAAATAATGTAATAAATCGTAGACATTATGTTGTGATGAAACAGACTATGATTGATATTAAATTTGTTCATGAATGCCTAAAGGAGAATTCATTCTCAATACTTGCATAAAAGCAACCAATATGATTACCTACTTTATATAATAGCTGTATTAATTTACTTTCACTGATAGACTAAACGTAACTATAACTTAATTTTCATAAACATTGGCATATAGATGTAAATTGTTCTTGAATTCATTTGTAAAAAGAAATGATAGTGCTTCGTAAGCATTTGAAGGCTGGCTGTTATTGGAAGCCGCCAGGAGGCGGCTTCCTGTAGTAATGCTTTGAAATTTAGCACAAGGAGATAAATTAGACATGCCACAATGTATCGTGAATTTCCTTTGTTTATTAAGTATATATAGAAGCTAAAGCAGCTGTTTTACACTTTAATTGTATGTAACAGTTTTTCAAGTTCAAAAACAAAGTTTAAAAAATACCAAGGACGGTTAATTATTTCTATGAGTGTATTTTAAGTTCAACGAAATTCATTCTGTGTCTATTCTAACAGTACGGCTTACGCTTTATTCTTATTATAAGCATGGACAAAATGTATAATCATAGAACCATTCGATTGAAAATGGCTACCTGCTTCATACATTTTACGATAAAACCGGGAACCAAAGAAAGCGCGCTCTTTCTGAGCCAATGAAAATCTCTCTTATTAAACGTCTATGGACATACTATGGTTATCTGCTAACCCTTTCTCACAAATATACCCTTACGTCTTTTAAAATCGTTTTGTCAAACGTTTAAATTGTTCATATTGAGTTTAATTTGCTCAATAAACGGTTTTAACCATTTCCCATACGAGTTTATACCCTTACTGTAACCTTTTAAAATCATTGTGGCAAAAGATGAAATTGCTCATCATAAACTATTCTGTTTCTCCATTTACGGTTTTAACCATTTCCCAGGAGTATAAACCCTTTCTGAGCATCTGCAGCAGACGACGTTTGAAATCATTGAGGCAAAAGGTTAAATTGCTCAATATGAGATAGATTTTCTCTAATTACGGTTTTAACCCTTTCCCACATACGAGAATGTACCTTTTATGAGCGTCTGCAACGGACAACTTTTGAAATCATTGTGGCAAAAGGTGAAATTAGTCATAATGAATTTAATTTTTTCCATTTACGGTTTTAACATACGAGTTTATAGCATTTCTGAGCCTTTGCAGCATGCGACTTTGAAATGTGAAATTGCTTATAATGAGCAATTGCTTCATTTGCCACAAAGAGTTTTCTCCAATTACTGTTTTAACCCTTTCCCACATGCGAGAATGTACCTTTTATGAGCGTCTGCAACGGACAACTTTTGAAATCATTGTGGCAAAAGGTGAAATTAGTCACAATGAGTTTAATTATTTCCATTTACGGTTTTAACATACGAGTTTATAGCATTTCTGAGCCTTTGCAGCATGCGACTTTGATATGTGAAATTGCTTATAATGAGCAATTGCTTCATTTGCCACAAAGAGTTTTCTCCAATTACTGTTTTAACCCTTTCCCACATGCGAGAATGTACCTTTTATGAGCGTCTGCAACGGACAACTTTTGAGATCATTGTGGCAAAAGGTGAAATTAGTCATAATGAATTTAATTTTTTCCATTTACGGTTTTAACATACGAGTTTATAGCATTTCTGAGCCTTTACAGCATGCGACTTTGAAATGTGAAATTGCTTATAATGAGCAATTGCTTCATTTGCCACAAAGAGTTAAACTCTAGTCTTTTCAATTGTCTTACTATAACTTATAGAGATTATCATGATTATTTCAAAGTATGTCAGGTTAAACATATGCATTTACCACAATAATTTTGAACACTTTTCAAATATCATACTATCATTTTATAGATATTTTATTTGTGTACATTTTATTTTCAAATTCGTCTGCTGCAAATTTGTTTTATGTTTGAAGTGATTTCTCAATAAACGGTTTTAACCCTTCTTCGCATACGAGTATATACCCTTACTGTAACCTTATAAAATCATTGTGGCAAAAGATGAAATTGCTCATCATAAGCTGATTTTGTCTCCATTAACGGTTTTAACCCTTCCCACATACCAGTATAAACCTGGTCTGAGCCTCTGCAGCAGACGACGTTTGAAATCATTTAGGCAAAAGGTTAAATTGCTCAAAGATGAGATAGATTTTCTCCAATTACGGTTTTAACCCTTTCCAACGTACGAGTATATACCCTTTATGAGCCTCTGCAACAGACATCTTTTGAAATCATTGTGGCAAAAGGTGAAATTAGTCATAATGAGCTTAAGTTTCTCAATTTACGGTTTTAACATACGAGTATATAGCATTTCTGAGCCTCTGAAGCATGCGACTTTGAAATGTGGAAATTACTTATAATGAGCAATTGCTCCATTTGCCACACAGAGTTAAACTCTTTTCAATTATCTTACTATCATTTATAGAGATAATCTTTGTTTTGTACTTGATTATTTCAAAGTATGTCAGGTTAAACATCATTGAAATCATTGTGGCAAAAGGAGAGATTGTTCATAATGAGCAATCATGATATGCATTTACCACAATCATTTTGAACACTTTTCAATTATCATACTATCATTTTATAGATATCTTATATTGTGTACTTGATCATTTCAAAGTCGTCTGCTGCACATTTGTTTTATGTTGGAAGTGGTTATAGCGTTATCATTTATCAGTATTTACCAATACAAAACAAAAACAGATGTTCTGTGTGTCTGCATTAATTGACAAAACAATATCATATCATTGCTTGTGTTCAATCCAAATAGTTGATTATCTTCGGTACAAATTGAAATTTATCATAACCTCATGTCCAATTATTTTTAAGTATTCGTCTAGTTTGTCACTGTTCATGATCAGTTTAACTTTAAATCATCTAATTCGCTTAAAACACAGACCAGCCAGGTTAAATATCCTTCATAAAAATATATCTTCAAATACCGATATCAGCGTCCTGACTACAGTTTTAATTTTTTCTAAATTTTGTGGATTTAAATGTTCTGTTTTCTTATTTCTACATGTGCAACGAAATATTGCGGCTTCACTTTGACGATTTGCGTCAAACATTCGTCTTGTATATTATTGTATCGTATTGTATTGTGTTGTATGTATAGGTTGCACTTTAAATAATAAAATATCTATCTTTACATGTACATGTAGCAGATAGTAATGATGTGGATAACGGGGAAAGACGCTGATAGATTGGTGCCAGTGTCGGAATAAAGAAATAACGTTTTTAATAGAAAAATGGTGGCTACTTTCACTTTCATAACGAACTTCTACAATTTTAGTTTTGGTTTTATTTCTTGGAAGCCGCCATTAATACCTTTCATATTTGTATACCCATTCAATGTTTTGGGTCTTTATATCTCACAGGAAACTCTCCAATTACAATTTAAATTAACACTGAATAAGGTTATGACCATAATTTTCTCCATTTACGGTTTTAACCCTTTCCCACAAATATACCCTTACCGGGTCTCTGCAACAGACGACTTTTGAAACCATTGTGGCAAAAGGTGAAATTGTTCATAATGATCTTAATTTTCTCCATTAACGGTTTTAACCCTTTCCCACATACGAGTATATACCCTTACTGTGCATCTGCAACAAACATTGTGGCAAAAGGAGAAATTGCTCATAATGAGCAATCATGATTTGCATTTACCACAATTTTGAACACTTTTCCACTTATCATAACAGGGCTTGTGTTCAATACAAATAGTTGATTATCTTTGGTACAAATTGAAATTTATCATAACCTCTTGTCCATTTATCTTTAGTTTTAGTCTTATTTCTCACACAGACCCTGGCAGGTTAAATATCCTACATAATACTTAAATCTTCAAATACCGATATCTGCATTACTAACTACAGATTAAATTTGTCTATTGTTTGTGGATTTAAATGTATTCTTTTTCATTTCTTCATGTGCAACGAAATATTGCGGCTTCTTTTTGATGCTTTGCGTCAAACATTCGTCTTAAGTTTATCTATAAGCAGATTGTTTGTTTAACGCAATTAATATTTGTATTGTATAGGTAAAATTTCTAACATAATTATAATTATAATCCTGTCTTGACACGACAAATGATACAAACATTCATCATTGTGTAATTACTTAATTATTAGACACCCTTCAGAGCTATGCTCAACAGTTACCCTGTAATGACGGTAAAGATTGTTTGCATGGTGTGTCAACGTTTGATCAGTTAACACTTTCCCACATACGGCAATTATGCAGCAGACGACTTTGAACGCATTTTGTCAAAACATAGAAAATCTCCATAATTGAATGGATAACCTGACAACAAGTGGAAAACATTGTGCAGAGGCGTCAGCAAGCGTCTTTATGAGGGAAAGCGTCTATATGAGGGAAAATGTAGAAGAAGATGAATTATATTTCACAGTGTTTTCAACTCAATTCAATCATTTTACTTTCATTAAAAAAGATTTTCCACATCAATTTTTTATCCGGGTATGTTTTCAAAATTGCTCATAATGGCATTAATGCCGAGCGCGAGGGTAAACAAACAACAACATATTTTCAAAATCGTCTGCTGCAGATTTGTTGTATGTGATTTTAATTTATAGGGATCTTTCCTATGTTTGCCTGATGCTCTTCAAAATTGTCTACTGCTAACGCGAAATAAGAAGAAAACGATAAAATATTGAGCGACGTCCCAGGAAAACCACCCTTAACTCATTTCCCACATTCATCAAATCTGCAGCAGACGACTTTGAAAACATTTACTCAAGATCTGGAAAATCTCTAGAAATGAAGGTATATACTTACTAACAAAAACATAATGTGAAAACATTGTGACAAAAGGAGAAATTGCTCGTTTTGAGCAATTTCTTCTTTTGTCGCCATGTTTTCAAAAAGCCGTCTGCTACAGAGGCGTCCGAAAGCGTCTATATGGGGGAAAGGGACGTCTATATGAGGGAAAGGGTTAATATGATTGGATGTGTGGAAAAGAGACCCTCCTATGTGCGTCCATTCTAAGGGTCCAATTGATAGCGCGATACAGAAGCCCTCTTGGAACATTCTATGAGCCGTTCAATGAGAAAACCAACACTGTGGGCTCTGCGTAAACTATCGACCCGGATCATCATAAGTGGGGTAAACAACCCGACAGATAATAATGATGTTGATAACGGAGAAAGGCGCTGATTGGTGACAGTGTCGGAATAAAGAAATAACGTTTTGAATAGAAAAATGGTGGCTATTTGCACTTTTATTACAAACTTCTACAGTATATTTTGGTTCTATTGTTGTTCAGCTATAAGCTATTGGTTGTTTACCGCAATTAATATTTGCATTGTATTGAATTATATAGGTAAAATTTCTCACATAATTATAATTATAATCCTGTCTCAAGGTATGCACAAGTGATATAACTATACATTATTGTATAATCAGGTACCGTTCGGATCTATGCTCAACTGTCACCTTGTTTAATTCACAGCTTGTAATTCAATGTATATATAACATAACATACAGTTTATTAGCATAACATTTACAAAATTTGTAGCCATAAACAAATACAAATTTGAAGTCATGGTGAAGACAGGTTACACACATACATGTATACAATTTTCAAGAAGAACATAATATGATGTTAGCTAGCATATTTGCGTTAATAATCGTACAATGTATATTCAACTCATATATCCCTGTAATGGATACGAATTATATATTTATTTTAATAATATATAAACTTTTTGTTTACCCTCTCAATTCAAATGCTTTATGTACATATTTTCCAATATTGTTTAGTGTTTTAACTAATTTAGAGGACATTAAAGAAATGAATTTATTAATATTTGGCCATTTGCAATAATAGCTTTTAAAGTATTGTTTTCTTAAAACATTAAATTTTGGACATATTAGTAAAAAATGGTATTCATTTTCGATCATACCCATATTACACTTTGTGCAAAGCCTTTGGTGTTTGTCTATTCTTAAGTGTCGTCCTTGTTCAATTGCTAATTTGTGACTGGAGAGTCATAGTTATAGGTAAAGATGGTTTGCATGGTGTGTTTTCTGCTCGCCAAATGAGCTGTCCCGCGAGAAAACCAATATGATGACCTCTGCGTAATGTATCGACCCAGATCCGCCTGAGCAGTCCGCACAGACTGACCAGGGCCGACACATTCCGTCTCAGGGGGATAGAGGTATAGAGTAATGATTCCTGAAATAGAAAATCCACAGGAGGCGAAAAGTATCTGCTCGGATTAGCCTTATCACCTTTGTACGATATAAACAATGAAATCGCGTGTAAGTTGCCAACTCTATATAGCCGAGCGCGAGGATAGACAACCCCAGAGAACGAACGAACGAACGAACGAAAGTTGCAAGTACTACTTGACCATTTATCCTGATACCAGGGAGGCAGTCGTAATGCTAACCCAACACTCCTGAGCGCAAAGGAGGGCAGCAATTACTACCATTTGTTTAAGTATTTTGTATATCCCGGCCGGAGATCGAACCCACGACTTCCCGTACCCGGAAATTAAACAATGCGCTTTTCCGACATTTTAGTAAGTGGTAGTGATGGCTTTCCATACAGTTCTGGCACCGTATCCATGATATTACTGGGGGGAATTGTTGAAAGCGGCGTAAAACCCCAAACAATCAATTGTTTTGTAGAGGGTTTTTGCTGTTTCAAACATTATGTCAGTTTTATGTCAGAACACTTATTCGTGATCCCACGGCGACCCATCAGTAACGGCGTCGTAAGTGTTTGAACCAAAACCTGCGACGAAAATATGTTTTTTATTTTATTAATTTTTTTATTTAGGTTTTTTGCCGTTTATAATATTATTTCAGTTGTATGACAGTTCACCTATTCAAAAAATATTTGAGACGAGTCCAGCGAATTTGGGTCTTAATGCATCTGTGTACAGTGAAGACTCTGGCTAATATGTGTATCTGTGTACAGTGAAGACTCGGGCTAATATGTGTATCTGTGTACAGTGAAGACTCGGGCTAATATGTGTATATGTGTACAGTGAAGACTCGGGCTAATATGTGTATCTGTGTACAGTGAAAACTCGGGGCTAATATGGGTATCTGTGTACAGTGAAGACTCGGGCTAATATGTGTATCTGTGTACAGTGAAAACTCGGGATAATATGTGTATATTGTTAATTTGTCTGTATGTGTCTTAGATGTTACCTTCAAAAAATAAAGATATCATCATTATTATTATTATTATATGTGTACAGTGAAGACTCGGGATAATATGTGTATATTGTTAAATTGTCTGTATGCGTCTTAGATGTTACCTTAAACCTTTTTTAAGACGACTTTTTGAAAACATAGTGACAAAAGAAGAAATTGCACAAAACGAGCAATTTCTCCTTTTGCCACAATGTTTTCCACTTTTAATCATAGGTTATCCCTTCAATTATAGTGATTTTCTATTTGTTTGTCAAAATATGTTCAAAGTCGTCTGCTGCAGAATTGTCGTATGAGGGAAAGGGTTTTAAAAAGTGTAGTGAGTGTTGTCTCTACTCGGCGCTCAATACAATTTATGTCAAAGGGAAGTAAATCGGATCGGCTTGCCGGGCGGACAAATTCAGATGAATATATAAGACTGAAGTTATCTCCCATTGGACAATAATGATTTTGTTGAAAGTTGAAAGTGATTTTTATAAAGTTGAATAATCTCTGACTGATTTATAACCAATATATTGTTTGCTTTTAGGTATATTGACACTCTGTATTTTCTGAAATTGAAAGTAAAAATCAGTGCGGGAGGATAAGGATTTGACCTCATAACACGAAAAATAGTCCGTCAACATGTATGTTTTCTTTGCTATTTTGTTAGTTCTAATTAGTCGCCGGGCAGAAGCCCGCTACTTTTATTTTTAATAGCTTTTCGGAAATGACATGGGAGGACGAGTTATTATTCTTGAACATATTACAATTGCATTTGTTTAAAAACACTAAGTTATAAATGACACATCTAAAATGAAATAAATATTCCGATGTTTTAAGTTTCTGCAATTTCTTTATTTTGACTCGCATTTATGTTTTATTGTTTTATTTACGAAGACAAAACAGTCCCTATTAGACTTGCGACAGACTGTTATGTGTCAATATCGAATTAAAAATCACGTCGAATTTTCCTTTTAATAGCAATTTTAACATAATGAATGTTATTTTCATGTTCAATGAGATGTCTTGATTTGTGAAGAATGCATTTAATAATGTTTATCCATGTATATTTAAAATAGGTTGATCACGTGACTAGCGAATACCGACCGCGTAGATCAATCTCCGTTGCAGAGATCCGTTCTTGACACTCACTTCCTAATAGTCAATTATAGGTGATTTAAAGTGTTTATTTGATTCGAAACAAATGAAGAAAAGAACAAACTGAGATAAAACTGGTTTTAATAGAAAAAATACTTTGAACGAACACTCTCTGCCTACAAAGAGAGTGTAAAGAACGACAACTCTGCGAAGAAGAATGGTTCACGAATCGGGTCTTTCGTACACAATTAGTTCGTCCTTGACAATTCTAAATGTGTCATTAGATTCCCTACAGGCATTTTGCTTGCGATCTGCATATTGTTATGCATCATTAACACAAGGGCGCTCATCATAATATAATTTTAACCCTTTCCCTCATATAGACGCTTTCTGACGCCTCTGCAGCAGACAGCTTTTTGAAAACATATTGATAAAAGAAGAAATTGCTCAAAACGAGCAATTTCTCATTTTGCCACAGTGTTTTTCACTTTTAGTCAAAGGTTATCCATTCAATTATAGAGATTTTCTATTTTTTGACAAAATATGTTCAAAGTCGTCTGCTGCAGAATTGTCCTATGAGGGGAAAGGGTTAACACATGAGTAGTTTGTTATTTTCATTATAAAAAGAGAAGGAAATAATTACAATAAATTAACATGTTGTAGGGTTTCGTTTATGTTCGAAATTGAGTTTGAAATTATACAACAATTTCAATGAAATTTAACTGTTTAGCTGATGTTATATTTCGAGGGTGGTCTAATTTATAAATATTGGACTACATTTTAACATTTGTCAAAGTATGATATACTCATGTCTTCAGCGATTTAACCCTTTTCTCATTGTTTTAAAGGTAGATTGCTGCAAAGGTGTCCAATGTTGACTTTAATAGGGGAAAGGTAAAATGACTTGCTATTGCATGCAAATCCTAAATTGTCTGTTTTGTGGTTTTATTGATAAATAATAAAATTCAAATATTCTGACAAACATCTTGAAATGTGTATGTGGAATTCACAAATCTTATAATTATTCCTTAATGAAAACACTGTATACATACTAAGACTAATGATTGGCAGGATTACTCATTTCCATAACTGTTTATGACCAATAATTAGTTGGCTGCGTGTATGATCAATCTACCTTAGCATGGAGATTGAGCATAAACAATGAAGGGTTTCAATTATATTTCAATGAATGACATTTAATTCGTTGACAAAATAAAATGCAAGTTATGATACATTTCCACTTGCCCCACTCCTGATGTTCCAAAATGCCCCTCAGTTGATAACTTTTTTTTTTCAACTACTATAATGTAAGTGTTATGCATAACTGCAGTATGGATTTCCGGCGGCATTGATGCGTTGCATCAACTTTCTCTTGTACTGAACTTTATTTTGAACCATATTACGTATAGGTTACAACACACCAAAAATATCCTTCTTTGTTTCAATGTAAATTGACCAGTTCAGCCCTCAATTGTCACACTTTCTAAGCGTTTCTCATGGAACACCATATATCATTGAAAAGAGTTACCTCCTAGCTTTAAAACAATCCAAAGAAAATGTGCGGGTCATGCATGCATTATGCAAGAAAGAACTCACCAGGCGAAAATTGTAACCGTCATTTTGGACCAAATCGGGCCCGGACAAAACCGGTGTTTAGCATTCTCAACTTTCACTTTTAAACAAGGTCAAAATACTAAAAGTGATCAATCATTTCCAGTGCATCCTATACACATTCACAATGCATTTAAACTCAATGTCATATATTCAATACATTCTGGTGATGGTATACACTCATTTCTATGCAAACACAGTTTTTTTAGGGACTATAGTATAGATCAGCAAGTCAGCTGATGCATTTAGCGTAATTTGACCTATATGGAAAATGAATTACTTCCCTTTGACCTAAATTCAAACTATATATCCATAAACGAGTTACCTCCCTTTTAAGCTGCATGAATGGTCGTGATTGGTTGATCGCAGTTTAACGCCTTTTTAGAAAAAAAATAGTCAAATCACGGCGGCCAGTTCATCTTCATATGTGTCTGCTGTTTCAAACCAGTATTCCACAAACATTATTTCCAAGTAATTGGCTGCTTTTTTCTCTCACATAGACTGTTAGCACATTGGCGAATGACGTTTTGTCAAATGTCGGCAAGAATATTTGTTGACATGTTTTTGGTGAATGCGCTTGTAGTTAGATAGCAATACGTGTTTGGTTCCTTTCCCATGTATTACTAGATTGTGGCCAGTCTTAGAATTTAACATACAACCTCTAGCACCTGAGGCCGACGCTCTTCCACCACCCCACTGAGTCGGACTCCTGTTGTAAAATGAATATGTTCAGTTGGTTGGTTTTGAGACTGCTGTAATTATGGATAAAGCCATGCTTGATGGACACCTCAAGTTGGTAATAGTAAAGTATTAAAACAAGAACACGTTAATTGCACAGGTGTTGGGTTTTTTGCATTGATATTAATATTGGACTCTCAAAATATGTGTTATTGTTATGCAGAGACCGTCGTTTCATTTTGATATGACATGTATGCGTGAATTGCATTAAAGTAAAATTCATAGTAAGCCAGAAAGCTAATCCGTACTACTAATTATACGAATATAACAAAGTGCTATTGTAAAGGGTTCTTGTTATATTGTTGTGATTGGTAAATTCAAGTCGAAATATAATCTGTGATCTGCAGTTAGACCTTTGCTGTCAGCACTTTCAGTGTTATGAGGTATTGTAGGCTCAATAAATAGTCAGCAGTAAACAATTGCTTGTTCTCAAATTTTCAACAGCCATTTTTTAATTTTGTAATTTAAACTTGCATGTTAACAGAACTGAAGCTTAAAGTTAAAACTGAAATCATGCTGTGTGATTCAGGAATACAACCAGTTTATTTTTTATTACAGAATAATTATCTAGACGAATCATTAGATTGAAAATGGGGTCAAAGGCAGAAGGGATCAATGTGAGAAACATACGGGTGAAATGATAAGTTTTTATCGTCGATCTCATGACGTGCTTGGATGAGGTAAACATGCATGATTTTGTATCACAGAAACTGTCTCCTATGTTACCTCCCTGATATCGTAGAAACGAACGACATTTGTGAAGAGTTTAAAACATGTGTAGCCGGTTTAGAAGACCTGAGTAGTGTATGTGCCATAGAGAAAAACAATCAAAAGAAAACAATGAGATAATTGATTCTGTGCATGATATTGACACAATTGAAAGACGATGTAATTCAAAATCTGGAAGCAAATACAAAAGAACTGGAAGATTAACTTGCAATTCTGAAGGAACATGATGAAAACAATATGATTGAGCTTCAAACGAGATATTCAGAATATTTTCTAGAAATGAAAGAACTGAAAAGTAAGAGTAAAAGACTAAAGGCGGCTGGTAATGTTGGCCAGCTCTATATTCTCATGACGAAAGCACGATGCCAACTGGATAACTATGCAGAGATGCTTTCCAACACAAGTGAAGAATGCAAACTGACATTGAGGATTAAAGATTGCAAGCTAGAAACAGAAGTCAATCATTCACACACATATACATTTGAATATGTCATCAGAGAGAAAAGATGGAAGCTCCTTTCCAAGTAACTGGCTGCTTTTCCACATAGATTTTTAGCCCATTGACGGAAGACGAATAACGCTTGTCGCAGTGATTTTTGTCAAACGTCGTAAAGAATGTTGGCCGACCTGGGATTCGAACCCACACCCCCTGGATTGACAACCCGTGTCGCTACCGGCTGAGCTACCGGTCTCGGCTTTTATTCCATAAGTACGATGTTATAATAAAATCTTATAATTATTTGTTGGTTATAATGAGCTATTAATCCTGTCGAAACATTATTTGAACTTTATTCAATAATTGTTAGTCGCCGGGCAGAAGCCCGCGACTTCTATTTTTAATAGCTTTTCGGAAATCACATGGGAGGGCGGCTTATTATTAGAAAGAAACAAATCTAGATGATTTGAACATATTACAATTGTGGTTGTTTACGAACACTAATAACTGACACATCTAAAATGAAATAAATATTCCGATTTTTTAATGTTTGCATTTTTTTTTTATTTCACTCGCATTTAATTTTTTTGTCTTATTTACGAAGACAAAAGTGGTCCCTTCAAGACGTGAACCAACACCCCCTAATGCAGACTCTTATGTGTCATCATTGAGGTCAATTTCGGATTCTCCTTTTAATAGCAATTTTAACTTACTAAATGTAGTTTTCATGTTCAAAGAGATGTCTTGATTTGTGTAGAATTCATTTAATAATGTTAATCCATGAATATCTAAAGTAGGAACTGTTTCTAAGCTAAATATAGACCCTATTCTGTTGTGTAGTTTCGTGACCTTTAACATCGATATTCGCGCATGCGCATTTCGATATGAAAAAGCGAGTGATATTATTTTATTTTAGACAAGTACAAGACGAATGTTTGACGCAAAGCGTCAAAGAGAAGCCGCAATATTTCGTTGTACATGTAGAAATAAGAAAAAAAGAACATTTTTAAATCCACAAACAATAGAACAATTTAAACTGTAGACGGTAATGCTGATATATTTCTCCTTTTGAAGACTTTTGTTTTCTTCAAATTACCTCCCTTTAAAGCAATACCAGGATATTTACCTTGTGATTCGAATAAGATTGACAAACATTGAAATTATATGAATGAATACTATTATTTAAATAAGTAACAACAGCAAAAATAAATTTAAGCCAGATAAATGTGTACACATTTCGTTAATTTTTTATAGATACCCTAATGTATAGGTATGTATATAAAATTTATAAGCAAATGTTTTCAATTCTACGTTCCTAATGTTTGAAATGTTTGAATAGACTAAGAAAAGTCAAGAATACATAAATAAATCAATGCAGTCTTTTCCGGCGACATTGATGCCTTGCATCAACTTTCTCTTGTACTTTCATTTATACACAATTTCTATATTACTAGAGCTCTAGATAATGGGCGTTTTGCATGTTCTAAAATCCTTATTTGACCCTTTAACCCTATGTTGTGGGTACTCAAAAGAATCGTCTCACTGAGACGATTCCTTGAAGTACCCACTTAATAGGGTTTGCTTTAATAATGAGAGAGAAATTATTGGAAAAAGAGCTGAATACCCCTATTTATCCGGACCTCTGTTTCAATGTCATCTGCAGCTGATTTGCTGTATGTTGGAAAGGGTTCAACAACGTCGGGTGAGATCCGATACGGTTAGTTTGTTTTATTTACTGTTATTTGTTCGGATAACTACCAATTAAGATAATCGATCAGATAACCCTTTCGCACACACAGCAAATATGCAGCAGACGACTTTGAAAAATGTCCAGGCAAACTTTCAAAACTCTCTATAAGTGAAAGTTTTATTGTTGAATACAGCTGAAAGCATTGTGAAAAATTTGATAATATTGCTCATCATGAACAATTTCTCCTTTTGCCACACAATGTTTTCAAAAGTTCGTGCAGATCGTGAAACTACGTATATATGTGAAAAGGGGCTAATCAGCTACTCACCGTTGTAGACTTGTTGCTTCCTTCATTTCACGCCTCTGGTCTGAAATTAACCAAAACATGTATAAGATTATATATCAAGATTGGTATAAGAAAGTGAGTTACCCTCTATATGTAACTATGTAAATTGACAAAGGCAGATAACTTTGGTGTTAAACTGCCAATAAAATAAAAATTAAAAGGGAACTTTGAACCTGGGCTACTAATACGTATTAGTAGTCCCTGTTTGAACTTTATACAAAAATAAAAAATAAAAATGAAAAAGAAAATGAAGAAAGCAGATGTAGGCACTTGAGACAGTATCTTTTGATGATGAGATGTATGGTGCCCTTCATCTTTAACCCGTTCCCTAATACAGACGCATTTTGAAATTGATCGTCAGTAGCAATTCTTACTTTTGCCACAGTGTGTTCAACTATGTTCAACTATATTCGATAATTACACTTTCATTAACTAGACATTTTTGCCTAGATGTTTTCAAGGTCGTCTGCTGCATATTTGTTGTATGTTGGAAACCTGATAGCGACACCATTTGCAGAATCTTTAGCAAACTGGTCTTTTGCCGATTTCTAAAACAGCCAAGATGTTTTCAAAGTCGTCTATGTGGGAAAGGGAGGATTAAGTGGTAATTTATATGGGATGTGCTATGATGACATAACTAAAGATAATCCTGAAAGAGAACTAAATGAATCATATTTAAAGGAAAGCCAACCTTGAGACATGTGTATATGTAAATACATAAAAAGTAAATGTAGGTTATTCTGCACATCCATGCCAGCTGATCCAAATGTATTCTTTTTGTCAGAGCCCTCTTTGTAAGTTTCTTTGACTGATTGGAGAAAAGTGAACATCCAGATCAATCAGTGAAAATGCGCAGGTTGGTGATCTGAATCTACTCAGGTCTAAAATGCCCTACAGGTTATTTTCTCGAAGCACAGCTCAAATGTTCAACAATCTGTCCACTGTTTGATACATTGCATAAATTAAATATGGTTGGTTTAGATGCGTGTGTGTAGTGTGATAGTTGATTGATTGGGTTTAACGCCGTTTTCAACAATTTTTCAGTCATATTACGGCGGCCAGTTCAACTACTCATATGATTCCTAGTTTTCTCACACCAGTACTACACACAACATATTTTCTAAGCAACTGGCTGCTTTTCCACAAAGACTTTTAGCCCATTGGTGAAAGACGGATGACGCTTAGTCACAGTTACTTTTGTCAAACGTCGGAAAGAATGTTGG
Source organism: Serripes groenlandicus (assembly GCA_031761405.1). NCBI lineage: Eukaryota > Metazoa > Mollusca > Bivalvia > Cardiida > Cardiidae > Serripes > Serripes groenlandicus. The sequence continues at coordinate 13,645,968 of JASEVX010000001.1, forward strand.
CCGAGCTGGGGTTCGAACTCACAACCCGTGTAGTGTGATAGTTGAGTGTGAGATTGTGAAAACGGAAGACGAGGGGCATAACTTGGGACGTTAACTAATTACAGTTTTAAAGCAAATTCGATGAAACTTTCTTCATAGAAACTAAAATCTAGATCAGTAAGGGGCATTTTACATGTTCTAAAGTACTTATTCGACATTCAAACCTTAGGTTGTGGGTACTCTAACGAATCATCTCAGTGACATATATTTGGTTGAGTAATAAAAGAGATAATGTGGGGGAAAAGATATGTTACTCCTCCTTTTCTAGTCCTATATAGCACAGTATATCGAGGGCTTGGCGTGAAACGGTTGTAACTAATATTGGTATTTTTTTACCAGGATTAATCACCTTGCCATAAAGTCCTTAAAAGCGTTAATTAATTTTCTTGGTAAACAATGGAAATTTAGGTGCCATTGCTCGTTCTGAGCAATGGCACATAAATTTGCATTGTTTACAAAGGGGTCAAAATTGCCCCTAAACCAGGGTTGTCAAAAAAGAGTTTTAGATACAACCGTTTCACGCCAAGCCCTCGATATGTTAGTGTTGACGTTTGAACGACTTGTTGACGGACGACAGACGACGGACGGAGAGTGATCAGAATAGCTCACCTCTGAGCTAAAAGCCGAGCCCCGGTAGCTCAGTCGGTAGCGACGCGAGCTGTCACAGGGGTCGTGAGTTCGAATCCCGGCTCGGCCAACTTTCTTTCCGAGGATTGACAAAAGTCAATGCGACATGCGTCATTCGTCTTCCACCAATGGGCTAAGTCTATGAAGAAAAGCAGCCAGTTGCTTGGGAAGATTGTTGTGTGGAGTACTGGTGTAAGAAAACCAGGAAATGCATGAGTAGGTGAACTGGCCGCCCGTGATATAACTCAGAAATTGTTAAAAACGGCGTTAAACCCTAATTAATCAATCTGAGCTAAAAACTATCCATATTGTATGAAAAAGATGGGTGTCTGTTTCCACACAATTGAAGTCATATCTACAAACAAGATGTTTATTTCGATACACATGTCGGCGAATAAGATACTGACGTTCGCGAATTTTCAGGTCAGTAGAAGAACAAGTCTACCTAATTTAAATCTTGAATGTCGATTAAAACTAATGATAACTTTGTTTGAAGTCACTTTACTTAACAGATAGTGGCATATACAGTCTGTAAACATTCTCTTTAGTAAGTAAAGCGCTTTTACTTGACCATGTCGTAAAGTGCTGGGCAATTTCTTCCTTCCTAACTCAGTTTTCATCTTTATTTAATATGCATTCTATCTTCTTTTAAAGGAAATTGTAAGATACATTTTTATAAAGTCGCATGCTGAAAACGTGTTGTTAACCCTTTCCCTTTATATAGACGCTTTCTGACGCCTCTGCAGCAGACGGCTTTTTGAAAACATAGTGACAAAAGAAGAAATTGCTCAAAATAATCTGTTTTCAACATTATTTCAGTTATATCACGGCCATAGTTCACTTATTAATGATTCCTGGGTAGACAGACCAGTAATAGGCTAGGAAATGTGATTTTTTTTCCCCCAACGGAACTCCACCATGACCGCTGTGCTGCGACTGCGGATCAAACTCGGGACGTCACTTTGTTTTCTTTAAATTTTATTAAGTAAAAGGTAGTTGAACCATCTCGCGAAAAAACAACAACATTGTGAACCCTGCGTAAAGAATCGTCCCGGATCAGCCTAAGCATGCCACGCAGGCTAATCCGGACTGACAGTTTTCGCCTCCTGAGGATTTTCTGTTTCAGGAATCATTACTCTATACCACTATCCCCCTGAGACTGAATAAGTCGGCCCGGATTACGCTGGCTGATCTGGATCGATACATTACGCAGTGGCTTTCTCGTGGAACGGCTCATTTGTCATTCATTATTTTTCGTTGTTGTTGTTGTTGTTGTTGTTGTTGTTGTTGCTGTTTTGTATATGCCACCCATTCACATAAGAAATTACTGTAAAGCAAGAAATGATCGCTTCATTACTGATCGTTTATATGTTCAATATTTCATTAACCTATATAATTCAGGTCACGAAAAGGCTTGGTGCGAAACAGTAGACATTCAATACTTCCGGTTTTACAATGGCGGGAGAAGATGTAAACATTGAGGAGACGAAATCTGAGGAAAATGAAATTCAGGAGGAAATGATAGTCAATGAGACCGGAGACAACACAGCAAGTGATAGAATAATTAAACTTCCATTGACAAGAATAAAAACTATAATGAAAAGTGACCCGGATGTGACGTTAGCGAGTCAAGAGGCCGTTGTAGCGCTTGCAAAAGCAACTGAACTTTTTATTCAAATGTTTGCTAAAGATGCTTCAGCAAGTACAATGCAGGGAAAGAGGAAAACGTTACAGAGAAAAGATTTAGATCATGTGATGGACAGAAAAGACTGCTACTTGTTTTTGGATGGGACACTTGATGGAACCTAGATAATGTAGATTGACAAATTACAACTTGTACAAACGACAATTTTGTAAGTCCGGAGTTCTTAAAAGAAGTATAATTTACCATTTCCAGAGACAAATAAATAAAGAGATTAGCAGCCCAGTAATATAACGTTTAATCTTGCAGAAACTGTACTGTGACAATTTTGCTCCTAAGGTTGTTTGATTGGTGTTTAATGCATTTTTCAACAATTTTTCAGTCATATCATGGCGGCCAGATTATCTTCTCATATGTTTCCTGGTTTTCTCACACCAGTACTCCACACAAAGCACTTTCCATGCAAATGGCCACTTTTCCACCTAGACTGTTAGCGGCATACTTGGCCCATAGGTGAAAGACGAACGAGTCATGACGCTTGTCACACTCGCAGTGACTTTTGTCAAACATTGGAAAGAATGTTGGCCGAACTGGGGTTCAAACTCACAACCCCTCGATCGACAGCCCATGACACTAGGGACTACCAACTGAGCTAAAGGGGCTCTGCCTAAGGTTTTTGAAGTCTACAAACTAAAAAGTTTGTGAATCAATAACTGAATAAGGAAAACTTAAAACAATTAATAATAATATGACACTATATATATAGCTGCTACATATGTATGGCTAGATAAGATGTGCAATATGGCATCATATCCTGTAATTTGCACATCTGGAGAATATCATACCCTGTACTAAAATTGAGCCAGTAATTCTGTATCATTTAAGTAAGACTAAGATTAAGTCTTCTCTGCATTATCAGAGTTCTGAATCTCTGTATTTATATGTCTCTGCCATTTCCCAGATCTATATTGAAAAATCTGCAGCAAACGACTTGGAAGTTGAAAACATTGTGTCCAACTAAAAGTAGAAATTACTCCTCCTTTTTCCACATTGTCTTCAACTGAGATAATTCCATAACATATTTAATCTTTCATTTACTTAGACATTCCATTTCTTTTTTCATAGATGTTATGAAAGGCATCTGCTGCTCATGACATGGCATAAAAATTGTGTGTATTTAAGTTAAACTGATTTATTTTACATCAATTGCAAAATGAGCTTTAAGCTTATGAAATATTCTTTCATGCTCAATGACTGCTTCCTGTAAACCTTACCTGTACTTTTTCTGATGGTACGCAGACAAAATATGACACATTTTGAGATGTTTGATGTCTTCCACACAGAGTTGTGTATACTGTATCAGGAAAATAGCATCTAGCAATTTGTGATCTCAAAGCGCCAGTCTCACCAATGTCTTCATTGCTATATATTGCTTTCAAAGTCATTTATGTGGGAAAGGGGGCATTAAGTGGTAATTTATATGGGATATGCTATGATGACATAACTAAAGATAATCCTGATCAATCAGTGCAAATGCACAGGTTGATGATCTGAATCTACTCAGGTCTAAACTGCCCTACAGGTTATTTTCTCGAAGCACAGCTCAAATGTACACCAATCTGTCTGTCCACTGTTGGATAGTACATTGTATAAATTAAATATGTTAAGAAGTATTCCCTGTCAATTTAGATTCACACTTTTACAAATACATACTCTTTCTGAGGCCACCGCAGCAGACTTCTTTTGGAGACATTGTGGCAAAAGGAGAAATTGCTTTTTTTAAAGCAATTTTACCTTTTGCCAAAATGTCTTCAATTTTATTCAACACTTGGTAGATTTCATTCATAGAAACTTTCAATTATTTGACTACCGTTAAATGTTTTCAAAGTCATCTGCTGCAGATTTGTTGTATGTTGGAATGGGTTTTAAGTGCATATTCTGCAGGATAAGGAGCCAGCAGCCTAGGGCAGAGTGATGCATAGGAAAGACTTTGTCTTTTGTTTGTCTGTCATGCTTACATATAGTTTCAGCCCGACACCAATGTTCCTACATAACCACCATGATGCAATCTTGTTATTTAAGGAATAATGGATGATATTTAGAACTGCATGCTGTTGGATAATGACCAAAGTCAAGTAGTTAATACTACAGCAGAGGTCCAGATAAGGAGGGGTATTTCGCTCTTTTTCCCACAATTTCTTTCTTATTATTAAAGCAAACCCTATGTTGTGGGTACTCAAAAGAATCGTCTTACTGAGACGATTCTTTTGAGTACCCACAACATAGGGTTCGAGCATCAAATAAGCATTTTAGAACATGAAAAACACCCCTTATCTAGAGCTCTGCTACAGTCAAACCTGTGCTAAGGACTACCTTTGTATAGCAATTCCCTTTCTATAACAAATACACTTTTAATTATCAATACACATTTTTTTAATGCCCCTGTAATTAAAGACCACCTGTGAACACGGACCAGATTGGTCTCTTTCTATAGGTGGTCTTTTAAAACAGGTTGGACTGTAGATGCTTTTAAAACTTAACGTAAATGTACACTATGTCATGTATCTTTCGTTTATAATTTCAGACCTTGTAAATAGTGAACCAACAATACAAGAGCCTTTTATTCTAACCATGAAGCCATTTGGATTAATGAGAAAGACCGTGAAGGACAAAATGATCAATAAAGGAGATATTAGCAGTTGGCTCTTGGCATGCCAGAAAGTCAAAAACTTAGCACAACTTTAAATGATTTTATTATTGTTTTAACCCTTTCCCTCATACGACAATTCTGCAGCAGACGACTTTGAACATATGTTGTCAAAATATGGAAAATCTCTATAATTGAATGGATATCCTATGACTTAAAGTTAAAAACATTGTGGCAAAAGGAGAAATTGCTTGTTTTGAGCAATTTCTTCTTTTTTCGCTATGTTTTCAAAAAGCCATCTGCTGCAAAGGCGTCAGAAAGTGTCATGAGGGAAAGGGTTAATACTTATGTTAAACAGCAAACTGTTGGGAAGTACCATTCTGTGTGTATTTGATTTGAGAGTTTTATAATATTATACATAACTTTGGTATATATCTAACTTTTTTTTAAGTTTTCCCAATTTCGGACACTGTTAACAGGTCAGCAGAAGACTTTAATTCATGATGAGCCATTTCTTATCCTGTCACAATATTTTCATGTCTTTTCATTGAATAACTATTAATCTTTCACTGATATCAGTGGAGCCCTAATAGCTCAGTTGGTAGCGAGGCGGACTGTCAATCCCGGGGTTGTGAGTTCAAATCCCAGCTTGGACAGCATTTTGTGACAAGCATCATTGCTGTATGCGACTATTAACCCTTTCCCACATGCAGACACATTATGATTTTGAAAACATTGGATCAAAAAGAGAAATTGCTGACAATGTTTTCAACTCTATTAGATAACTAATCATCCTTTTATTTATAGAGATTTTCTATAGATATAAATGTTCTCAAAGTTGTCCCCTGAAGATTTTTGTATGTTGCAATTGGTTTAACAACATTTAAGCATGCTCTTATGGAAAACCTTTAATCTTTCTTGCTAACGATGCAGTCTATTTTTGGTCTTCATCATTTGATACTATTATGTATCTATTTTAAGAAGGATTGTCACATCTTAACTCTTTCCCTCATACGACAATTCTGAAGCAGACGACTTTGAACATATTTTGTCAAAATATAGAAAATCTCTATAATTAAATGGATAACCTATGACTAAAAGTGGAAAACATTGTGTCAAAAGGAGAAATTGCTTGTTTTGAGAAAATTTCTTCTTTTATCACTATGTTTTCAAAAAGCCGTCTGCTGCAGAGGCATCAGAAGCGTTTATATGACGGAAAGGGTTAAAGTGAAAAAAAAACAATTTGTAACTTCTAAATCTTAAGCAGACTTGAAATAATTGTGACAAAGGGCATATTAAAGCAGCATATTTTTTTTATTTGGAATTTGGTTTATTTCAGTTCAACCAGAAATAACCCTTTCTCTGTGATATAGATCACTTAATTTTTGAAAATATTTTGGAAAAGGGAAAGGTTACTGGATGTGCATAAATTTTTTTTAGCTTGTGATCATTTGTGTAGGTATCAAAATTCTTCAGACATTTTCAAAGCAAACGAATTGAAGCCTTAACCCTTTCCGTCATACAAACATATTTTGAAAACATTTTTGCCAAAAGCTACAATTGCTCATAATGAGCAATATTTCCTCTTGCCACTGAGTTTTCAACTCCATTCAATTATCATCAAACTTTCATTTACAAAGATTTTCATATTTGTGCAAATATGTTTAATTATGTTTTCAAAGTCGTCTTCCAAAGATTTATTGTTTGTGGGTCAGGATTAATATAATCAAACCATCATGTCATGACAGTCATCAACAGTGTTTTAAAAAAGCAAGATTTTGGCAGATAAGCAACTGTATCTGGAGGGCTTGGCACGAAACGGATGTAACTAAAATTTGTATTTTTTTTCCAAGGTTAATCACCTCGCCATAAGCCGAGCCCCTGTAGCGACGTGGGCTGTCAATCCAGGGGTTGTGAGTTCGAATCCCGGCTCGGCCAACTTTCTTTCCGATGATTGACAATAGTCAATGCGACATGCTTCATTCGTCTTCCACCAATGGGCTAAGTATATGTGGAAAAATAGCCAGTTGCTTGGTAAGATTGTTGTGTGGAGTACTGGTGTGAGAAAACCAGGAAATGCATGAGTAGGTGAACAGGCCACCGTGATATAACTGAGAAATTGTTAAAAACGCCGTTAAACCCCCAATCAACAACAACAACACCTCGCCATAAAGTCTGTTTAAGCGTTAAATCTTTTTTCTTGGTAACAAATGGAAATTTAGGTGCCATTGCTCATTCTGAACAATGGCAAATAAATTTGCATTGTTTACAAAGGGGTCAAAATTGCCCGTAACGGTAAACCAGGGTTTTCAAAATAGGTTTTAAGTTACAACCGTTTCACGCCAAGCCCTCGATTTGTATGTTTCCTTTATCAACTTCCTCCATCTGTTCCCTTTCATTCGAATCATTTGGAGAAATAAAAAAAATCTGTTGTGAAAGAAAACTGCATGTTGTAATTTCTGTCAATAACGGTCAATCATACGACTTTGAACATATTTTGTCAAAAACCTAGAAAATCTCTATAATTGAATGGATAACAACATATTACTCAAAGTGGAAAATATTGTGGCAAGGAGAAATTGCTCGTTTTTAGCAATGTCTTCTTTTGTCACTATGTTTCCAAAAAGCCTTCTGCTGCAGAGGCGTCAGAAAGCGTCTATATGAGGGAAAGGGTTAACCCTTTCCAACATACACCAATTCTGCTGTGGACCACATTGAAATCATCTAGGCAAAAATATGGAAATTGTCTATTAAAGAATGTATATAAACAAATAAAGTCGGAAAAGCGCAAGGTGAAATCACTCGTTATGGGCAATGATTTCAAAAGTCGTCTGCTGCAGAAGGGTCAGAAAATGTCCATAAGTGGGAATCGGGTTCATTTGATAATAGAGGAACTGTGTCATGAGAAAAGATGTGTAAATTGTCAGTTCATAAATATTAAAAATAAATGTATTTAAATGACCCACAGTCAATTACAGCCTTTTACTTCTTGTTTCCTTGGCCTAGCCCCTATAGCTCATTCAGTAGTGAGACGAGCTGTCAAGTCATGAGAAGTCAAACGCGTCAGACGTGATGAAAGCCCTGCAAAATCTAAACGCTGGGTGGATTGAATGGAGTTTAATGCCATTTTCAACGTTATTTACGTTATATCACGATGACCAGCTCACTTGACATGTTTTTCCGGACCTTCTCGTACCGGTTCAACATTATTACACTTTAACTGGCTACATAGGCTATCTAATTCATTGTAGGAAGATGAAAGTCATCATCGGAAGGAATTAATGGTCGAACCCACGATCCCTTCATTGATGGACCTCCTCTTTAGCGATTGAGTTATCGCAGCTAGACTCCTAAAGCTACAGTCACACTGATGCCGGACCCAATACGGAGCACCCCAGATCAAGAGATATCTTGATCCGATATGGTCTTGGGTGAAATTGAGTCGCAAAACATCGTCACCCCGGACCTAACACGGCACCGCAACGGAGCCATCCACGGCAGCGTTTCGGATCAGCTACGGACTGTCCCGGACACAACACGGTGTCACTGCGGACCTTCACGGAGCCAACACGGTCGCTACACTGGTAGTCCCGAACTACCCCGTATTGGAAAAGCCTCCCGGATGACCACAGCAATTTTAAACGGTTTAAAATTGCCGGGGTGGAGGTTAGATTGGCAATATGAATTTGCCGAAGCTAATGGTTAGCGCGGCATTTCAGTTTCATTTTAAGGAATCTGCCGTGGTCGAGTGTTTAGCATTGGGGATTTGAAACTGGGCGTCCCGGGTTCGATGCGGCGGACATGGAGTGCCCTTGGGCAATGTACTTTTTTCTAGCCTAGTACTGGTTTGTTTACCCAGGGGTCATGAATAACTTATCAAATTGATATAACTAAAATAGTGTTGAAAACTGCGTAAAACCACAATAAAAAAACAGTTTCATTTTGTTCGTCCTCATTTATACTTATATTTTGTCTAACCCTTGTTTTCCATGTTTTTTTATACTTTTAGTAGTATGTTTTAAGTTATTTTACCAACACGAAGAATCTTTGTCCCAAGCCTTTGTTGACATGACATGAGCCGTCCCGCGAGAAAACCAACATTATTGCGTAATGTACCGACGCAGATCGCAGACAGTTCCGGGTCGACACATTCCGTCTAAGGGAGATATAGGTATAGAGTAATGATTCCTGAAACAACAAAATCTACAGGATACAAAAAAGTGTCTATCCGGGTAAGCCTGCGCAACATGCTAAAGCTGAATCCGGGTCAAAACTCAATGTTGGTTTTCTCGCGACACGGCTCATATTATTCTCTCCCTTCTTCTCTTCTGAAATAGGACGGACAGAGCAGCCCTCGGTCATAACATATCGGACATGCTACTCCGCTGTACCTTCAACGGCCGTGTTTGTAATCTGATGCAGCACCAAAGTGTCAGGCCGATTATCAAATAAGTTTGTAGAAATGTTCCTAGGGTGAGCCTCTTGTCAGATTCCTTGAAGCCAAGTTGATTGGTCGGAAACTATGGCCGCCAGGTGGCGGGGCTTATATAGCTAAAGTGAAAAAAGAAATCAGGTGAGCGATCCAGGGCCATCATGGCCCTCTTGTTTGTTTATTTTAAAAGTCATTAATTAAAAAAGAAATCGACTCTTCCGAAACAATTTAGCGTTGTGTCATGTTAACCCCCTTTATATAGACGCTTTCTGACGCCTCTGCAGCAGATGACTTTTTGAAAACATAGTGACAAAAGAAGAAATTGCACAAAACGTGCAATTTCTCCTTTTGCCACAATGTTTTCCACTTTGTGTCATAGGTTATCCATTCAATTATGGAGATTTTCTATGTTTTGACAAAATACGTTCAAAGTCGTCTGCTGCAGAATTGTCGTATGAGGGAAAGGGTTAACTACTAGGCCGGGTCTTAACCCTTTTCCACATACAACAATATCGCAGACGATGTTGAAAGCATCTAAACAATAAAAGGAAAATATATATAAATGAATGGATTTTTAGCTCACCTGAGCACGAAGTGCTCAAGGTGAGTTATTGGTTGTGATCGCCTTTTGTCCGGTGTGCGTCGTCCGTCAACTTTTTCTCCTCATTAACCAGTGGGTCAATTGGGATGAAACTTCACAGAAAGCATCCTCGCCATGACCTCACCAGAATTCTATCAAGTCTTTGGGATCCATGAAGAATTCTGGTTTCCATGGCAACGAAACGAAAAAAACTTCAAAATTTTTCTTCTCCCAAACTGGTTTTTTCTAATAATTTTGTAGAAATGTTCATTGTTTATTCATTTATAGAGAGAGAGGGGGAGAGAGAGAGAGAGAGAGAGAGAGAGAGAGGGGAGAGAGAGAGAGAGGGGAGATAGAGAGTGCGAGAGAGAGAGAGGGGGGGCTGAAATAAATATATATATATAGAGAGAGAGAGAGAGGCGGGGGGAGAGAGACACACACACAGGGAGATAGAGAAATTTAAATTATTGTGAAAATTTAAAAAATCTTCTACTGATAAAGTGTCAGACCGATTATCAAATAATTTTGTGGAAATGTTCCTTAAGTGATCCACTATCAGATTCCGTAAAGCCATGTTGATTGGTCGAAAAACATGGCCGCCAGGGGGCGGGGCTATTTTGCCTTATAAGGCGACTTTTGAAAATGTTGTTGAACAATTAAATCTTTTGCAACAATATTTTTTAACTTTGTTCCTTTGTTTATTCATTTATAGAGAGTTAAAATATTTGTAAATATATGTTTTCAAAGTCGTCTGCTGCAGTTTTGTTGTATATTGGAAAGGGTTAAATAATTAAGTCAAGATAATGACGCACATTGAATTACCCTGGTCAGCTTGCACGGTGGCGCAGATCGATCTGAACCATTGCCGGTCATAACGTCCAGAAAGTGTCTAGTGCATGTGGTGTTTGCAATATACATGTTTCATTAACCCTTTCCCTCATATGACAATTCTGCAGCAGACGACATTAAACATATTTTGTCAAAAAATAGGAAATCTCTGTAATTCAATGGATAACCTATGACTAAAAGCGGAAAACATTGTGGCAAAAGGAGAAATTGCTCGTTTTGAGCAATTTCTTCTTTTTTCACTATGTTTTCAAAAAGCCATCTGCTGCAGAGGCGTCAGAAAGCGTCTATATGAGGGAAAGGTTTAAACAATGCTGTAACTGCCTGCGGTTGAAATGTGAAGAAACGTAACTCTTTCTAACTTAAAAATGAAATAGGCAATTTCGAAATGCAGTTACATCCCCTGTTGTCAGTATCCCATTACCTCATACAAGTGTTGATATTCGCTATTCGCTAACGCTGGTAAGCCGGCATGATTTAAAAGAGGCCGTGTTTATAACAAAATGTAGTAGCTCTTACTTTTCTTGCATCGGAATTGCATTTTTCTTTTCTATATAATTCCTTTCACATATGCAGGCTTTTGCTGACGCCTCTACAGCAGACGACTTTTGAAAACATTGTGGCCAAAACTGCTTTGCCGCTATGTTTTCAACTCTATTCAATGCTTAAACCTTCATTTTCAGAGGTTAATAATATTTTTAAAAACATTTTACAATTGATTGATTGATTACTTGGGGGTTTAACGCCGTTTTTAACAATTTCTCAGTCATGTTTCACCTACTCATGAGTTTCCTGGTTTTCTCACACCAGTACTCCACACAACAATCTTCCCAGCAACAGGCTGCTTTTCCAAATATACTTAGCTCATTGGTGGAATACGAATGACGCATGTCGCAATGACTGTTGTCAAACGTCGGAAAGAAAGTTGGGCGAGCCGGGGTTCGAACTCACGATCCCTGGAAGCCGTCTGCTGCTGTATATGGTTACGGGTTAACTGTTCAACTATTTCTCACAGAGGCCCACAGGGGAGCATGGGCATGCCAACTGTGCAGCCACTATAAATAAAGTCTTTATTATTATTATTATTATAATTATTATACCTACAACAAATATGCAGCAGAAAGTCGTCTGCTTTATTTGCGTCAAATTACGTCGATAAGAGTTAAAACTGTAGCTGTACTAAAAGTAGTAAGTGGTTTCATCCATTTCATGTCGACATACTGGCTGTTGTTAAATCTAATCCATTTTATAGCCAAAGGGATAGAGACATTTGTACTTACCGCAAGTCACATAATGTATGACCATTGAGTACAATATATATTGCCCCCCCCCCCCCCCTCTCTCTCTCTCTCTCTCTCTCTCATTCTCTCTCTCTCTCTCTCTCTCTCTCTCTCTCTCTCTCTCTCTCTCTCTCTCTCTCTCTCTCTCTCTCTCTCTCTCTCTCTCTCTCTCTCTATATATCTCTCTCTCTATATCTCTCTCTCTCTCTCTCTCTCTCTCTCTCTCTGTCTCTATCTCTCTGTCTCTCTATCCCATCTCATTTCTCTATCTCCCTGTGTGTGTCTCTCTCTCCCCCCGCCTCTCTCTCTCTCTCTCTATATATATATTTATTTCAGCCCCCCCCCCCCCCCCCTCTCTCTCTCTCGCGCTCTCTATCCCCCCTCTCTCTCTCTCTCTCCCCCCCCCCCTCTCTCTCTCTCTCTCTCTCTCTCTCTCTCTCTCTCTCTCTCTCTCTCTCTCTCTCTCTCTCTCTCTCTCTCTCTCTCTCTCTCTCTCTCTCTCTCTCTCTCTCTCTCTCTCTCTTTCTCTCTCTCAATCTTCCCTGCTCATCTTCTTGCATACGTGAATCCCAGATGTACACGGAGAAAGGTTATGACCAAACAACAACTGCTAAATTCGAGT